>JABUQX010032265.1:0-49756 GCA_015478945.1 Trachelipus rathkii
ACAGAGATTATAATAATATATATATTTTCTTTCTTTTTCTTCACCTTCCTCTTATGCCCAAGATGGGTGGTAAAGGTGCTGTACAATAAGCTCGGAAAAGAAAAAGCAGTAGGAGAACATGACCAACGTCGAAAAGAAAGCCAGCCCTTACCCTTACCCCTCTGTACCATTAATTAGGTGAGAGCTCGTCACAGACAGAAAATCCACTAGAGCATCATGGGACAGCCGGACGAGTACCTCACTATTGGTCGAAAATCGTCAATGTTAAGGGTTCATCCCCTGGGCCCAGGTGGGCCACAACCTGTGCCCCCATACAAAGCCCCGCCATCTTCTCTATCATGACCTTTTATTCTCGCCCTCTTGCATTAACTCACTATTTTTCCTCCTTCAGACATTCGGTTCACACTGACTCAATCCACTTTCTCTTCGGTCTCCCAGCCCGGTCGGTTCCCAACACACTCACCACTATACATCCCTTAACCAACCGACTATCATTCATCCCTTTCCACATGACCAAACCAATCTCAACATACTTTCATTTATCCTCATTTACCGCCCTTTCCTTCACACCACACCACTCTCTAATTCGTTCATTCCTCTCTTTATCATTTCTTCTCTACACCTAGCACACTCCCTAGATTGTCCATCCTGAACACATTGAACTTTAGATTCTATACTTTCTTATTCCAGACCATACTCCCACTACTATACATTAACACAGGTAACAACATCCCCTCATGTAAGACCCTAAGCAACCTCAAGACTTATGCAACATACCCTCATGCAAGATTTAATTGCACCAGCCACCTTCCTGCATTCACAACTTTCCTACTACAACACTCTCTGCATCGTTCCCGTCTCATCCAACATATACCCTAAATATTTAAAACTCAGACACCTTGTTCTTTGCTGCTCACAATGCTTATACATTAACTTCTACTCTACCATGAGGAGTTTGGTTCACTCACTGCAGTATCACAACCATGGAACCTGTTACGCTCTTATCCACGTTTCTTCAAGCCCTCCTTTTAAACACTACCGCTGGGCCAAATCTCTCTACCACCTTCGTCAAACTCTCTTCAGATTCGCCACACAGAACCAAATCCATCCGCATATAATTAGGTAGGGCACCCCACTCACTCCATTCTCCACCATTCTTACACCATTTCCTGCCATCCCCACCTCAAAATTCTTTACATAACACCCATCCATAATACAATTGAATAACACAAGGAGAATAACACCACCCTGTCCTTACTCCGCTAGTTAGATTCTATAACCTAATCACCATTGAACCTTAGGTTTATTCTTACACATCCTTATCTACTATCGTCATAACATAACTGTTTATGATTCCATTTAGAAGCCTACCACCAACACCATATATCACTAACACCTGCATAACGCTTCCTATTAACTCTATCATCATACTCCTGTTGCAATCCATAAAACCTAATGAAAATTTTTCTTCTTCCCCATCATTTTCTCAATCATTTGTTTTCAATGAAAGATTTGATCCACACATGCCTCTACCACTCCTAAACGCACCTTGTTCTCACCAATCAGTCCTTCAGTCCCACGACTCATTCTTTCCCGAACCAAATAGCTTCCAGCATATACCTCCCTACAACACCTCAGATAAACTTAATTCCCTATAATTCTATCAAGGTTCCCCTTTCTCCCCTTACCTTATATAAGGGGTACTTTAACGATTACTGATTAACAAAATAAACCATTTCGCACTTTCTCCTCCATCCCTTGGAACTATACCCTCTATAAACGCTTTCTTACACAACTTCCATACAAATGCCAATCAAATCAACCATCTCGCTCCGTTCTTGATCATTTCACCAGTAATTTCATCTATACCTGCAGATTTACCATTCTTTCAACTTTTTCACTCTACCCATAACCTCCTCCTTACTGAATAACCTCACTCCCCAAAAATACCTATTTCCTCTTATTGGCACACATCAAACCCACACACATATCACTATCACCGTCTTCATTACTTGTTAATATTGGGCAGATTCTCGAAGTGTTCTTTCCACACCCTCCTCACATCCCATTTCATCAGTTTACAAAAGCACCAATCCTTATTCATTATTCTAACAGAATTCCCTTATTCTCATTCTTAAACTCTTTCCGCGCTATAACTTCCAAGAAAGCTTTCCTATTCCTTGTTAAGGTCCCCAATTCATCCCTCTTACCAAACTGTTCCATTTAAACCTCTTTTGTTTTCTTCCTGATATTACACCTTTTAGTATATTTCTTTTTTCCTCCTTAATATATATCCAAAGCATCTTTCTTTGAGTCTTCATCATTTGCTTTAGTAACATTCAACCACGCTTCTTTTTTAACCTTTAAAGCCGCTTCATTCCCCTGCTTCATTCCACACCATTCACTGGTTAACATTCTTACTTCCGTACTTTATGCACATGCTAGTACATCCACACACTCCCTTTGCACTACTAACAATTGCTCCTCATTTGCCCCAGATTTGTTCAAGTATGAACGTTGTTCAGCATTCAACCGCTTTTAACTAGGCGAGCGCTCCTTCAAATACTTATCCTATTATCTTGCTCACTTAACTCCTCACTCTTAATTTTACTTACTTCCTTTCGTATCACCTTTTCCTCTCCATCCAAGCCCCCCACAACTTAATTTTACATAGAACAACATAATGATTCCGATAATCCCATTCCTAAAACCCCTAACTGATTTAACATCCCAACACATACTTCAAAACATCTCCTTCTCACCAACACAATATATCATACTTTTTCACTTCGATACCATCTCTACCTACACCAACTCCTAGTATATACTTATGGATACTCTTGTGTTTAAAGAAAGAATACTTACACACATACCTCTCTCTTCACAGAAATCAATCACCTTCCTACCATTCTCATTTTTCCCGCCACCCCAAAACCACTGTTATACCATCCCCTTTTTTGATCAACCTATCCAACCATTCAGGTCCCCAAAAACTATCAATCTGAAGCTCCTATCACCCAATCCAAACATCATTCAGATATCCCAAAATACGTACTCTCTTCAACGGTTTCCCCCTCAGATGGACCATTACGTCACAACCAACATACCTTGTACCTTTTCAAAACTTAAATTAACCAATTAAGAATTCTAGGACCACACAATCAAAGTCTAACCATAGCTCCATACCACAGTCAACATCATCAATATTGCAACTCTTCTCTTCCTCTCTCATTCTCTTCCACACCAGCACGCACACATTTCACATCACACCACTTAATTTCACCTATTCCTTTCATCTTTTGTTTCAGTCACAGCGAGCAATCAATTTGCCCTTTCTAAATACATCCATCACACCTCCTCCTCTTCTCCTCAACATTTATTCCTCTGACATTCTGTGTACCCATATGCGATTCATACGTTTTCGCCGAAAGATAGAAGGCCGTTTACGCGATCACGACCTTCTCCGAGGCCTGCAATTAGCAATTCCTGGCTCAAGAAATAGATGTAGTAAGGCAGCCAACCCAACTTCACGGTCCCTTAGTCGGCTCCTAGACACGCAGACATACGATGTGGGCAAGTCTTTCTCCCCCCAGCACACAGGGATATGAGTAGTTGGGATGTCTGTAATAAAGAGGGTGGAATGAAAGAATGGAAAATTTATGAAAAATGAGGGGAAAGAAAAAAGGTTGAAAGAAATGCATGTGGTAAATGCTAATGCACAAATGCATAACAAATGCACATACACGTGCTGGGGTTCGGAGGGTTTCACACAAAAGTTACCATCTGCATTGGTTCTCCACAGCTATGCCATGCTCGCAAGTTAAACAAGATTACATAACACCCACTATAAGGAATGCAAATACACCCCTGGATATATATATATATATATATATATATATATATATATTATATTATATATTTATTATATATATATTATATATATATATATATATATATATAATATATATGATATATATTATATATATATATATATATATATATATATATTATTATATATATAAAAAATATATATTTGAGTGATGGGACGATTATGAAATTTTTGCCGATGACGATTGACGATGACGATTATAGTAATTTTGACGAATGACGATGTTTTTGACGAATGACGATTACGATTATTTGAAAAAATATATTTTAAAAATTTTCTCTCTCTCTCTCTCTCTCTCTCTCTCTCTCCTCTCTCTATATATAATATATATATATATATATATATATATATTATATATATATTATATATATTGATATAATATATATATATATATATATATATATATATATTATTATATATATATTATATATATATATATATATATAATATATATATATATATACACAAGGCTGTAGACAGGGGGATCAGGGTTCAAATCCCTCCGAAATTATTTAAGCGATTAAAATTTTTGAATCGACATGATCCTTAATTTTTAATAATAATATCAATAAATAATAATAATAATAATAATAAATAGTCATAATAATAATAATAATAATAATAATAATGAATAATAATAATAAAATAATAATAATAATAATAATAATAATAATAATAATATTAATGAATAATAAAGTATTTATTAATGGAAATGGAGACATGTTTGTGGTCCGTAACGATTTATTAGGTCAGTGGGCTGTTCTTTATATATGTATAAAAAATTTATACCAGGGACTTAAATGTAAAGGTTTCCAAGTTTGCAGATGATAGCAAATTGGCAACCTCAGTTAGGAATAATGAGGATGTATAAATACTTAAAAGATAAGGAGGGAGCCTTAATCGTTGATGGGAACTAGCAAGTTCCATTCCATTCTTTCAAATAAGTCTTTCTCTCCTCATTAACCACTGTGGTTCGATCGTGCTTGTTCTCTGGCCATTCAGGCTAAAGACAGTGGGCATCGGGTGTGGAAAATCTCGTTCTCCAATCATTCTCGCCAATTTTCATTCAGCTAGAATCGTTGCAGGGATACTCTTCGACGAGAAAAGCGGGCTTTCATCAAACGAAAGTGCGCTAACTTCCTTGGTATTCCTACTGACAAATCTTCTGGCCTCTTGCCAAAAACATCTCCTAGCAACTTCTGTAAATCTCCTTTCCTCTGATGGTTCTGTTGTTAAGTTCTCCAACTGAAAAGGCCAGTTCTCTTCGGCTCCTATTTTCCACTTAACTCAACCCTAGGACGATTCTGGAATTTCTCTTCCTCCTCCTTCTCCCTCTCAGGTGTCTATGTCTTTGCCTGTGATTACTTTTGATCGGGTGCATAGGCCCCCTGAAATCTATGAAGGATAGGAAGACGGGTGGCCAAGATGCATTCCTCCCAAGTTTTGAGGGAGTGTGATTCGTGCTTACACCGCCCCTCGTTCAACTATACTCCCTAAGTGTCAAAATACTAGCACTTTCCCTCAGTGTTAGAAGCCCGCACATGTCCAACCCCTATTCCGAAAAAGGAAGCCGCCCTGATCCTTCTAACTATGCGCTTATAAGCTTTCAACTTGTATTCTATCTAAGATCTTTGAAACCCTTCTTCAACTCTCACTTCTTAGATCCATCTGGAATCTCATTCTTCTTTCTTTTGATAAGCCAGTACGGGCTTTCAGCGCTCGGGGTTTTACTGTGATTCATACTTTCCTATCTAACCGATTTATGTTTTTTCAGCTCTTAGGAACTACGGGGAGCCTTGCGTGGTGGCGCTTGACATATCAAAAGAATTTGACCGAGTTGGCCACGCGTCAGCTTTGCCTCCAAGCTCTCTCCTGGGTTTCCTCCTTCTCTTTGCTTCTTATGTCCTAGTTTCTTTTCAAATCCGCTCAATGTCGGCGTTTGCTGATGGGAACGATTTCTTCTTTTCTGTCAATAGTGGTGTTGCTCTCGGGGTTCTGTCTTATTTCCTACTTTATTCCTAGTTTCATCTAATGATCTTCTCACCTGCACCCCTAACTCTAATCAACTCATATGCCTTTTTAATAATTCATTTTCAAATATATCAATTCTGCTCCTCTTTTTACTTCTAGAATGCCATCTCGTCTTAACTCTTCTATTCTTAATTCTCTCCCCTGATGCTGGATAGAATTTCAGGATGGGTCATCTAACCTTGTGAAATTTCAATTCTTTAAAAACCAACTTCCACAAATCTCCCTCTCGCTAAAAAACGCATTCTAAACTTTCCTCTCTCTTTCGAAGGTTTCTCTCGTCTCTCCTGTTTGACAACATAAACATCCTTGGCCTGAACATAAACAAAAAAATGTCTTGGATACCTCACATCACAACGGTTGCTAGGGTGGCCTCAAAAAAACTGGGAGTTCTCTTTAGACGGCGAGACTATTTTTTCCCTCTTCTCAGTTGCTCCAGCTAATACAAGGGCCTCATCCACCCTTGTTAATGGAGTACTGCTCTCATATCTGGGGGGGGAGCTCTGGTTTCACCCTGGCTTTTGGATGGAGTCGAGTCAAAGGCCAAAGGCTTATAAGCTTGTTTCTGTATTTAATAGAACTGTTTAATCGTCTATTCTACAGGGCACCATCCAGCGGAAAGTGCTAGAGGAGACTTATATTCAGGTTTGCGTCACGCACCATGCACCTTAGAACAACGCCCTCAGTAAGCACAAGGAAAATGCCTGTATACTGTGTTGATATCTGGTTAATGTCAACAGGATAGTTTCCAGCTGTGGTGCTTCTCTTTCTTTCCCCGTCAACCTCTGTTCTGTGTAAATCCTTTCCATCTCTGTATGTCCTGCTGTATTTAATGCGCCCTCTTTCAACTTTAAAGCCTTGCGTCTTGTTGCTCATCTGCGTAATTTGCGCCAGAGAGGTTGAACTTTTGAGCGTACTACACCCCCTCCTTGAATAAAGCTCTGGCCCGTGAGTGGTGGTGACACTGTAAAAAAAAAACCGTTCCTTCTTCCTCCCTTATCCATTAGGTGGGACAAGATATGTGACAAATGAAACTAAATCCCCTACTCACCCCATCCAAAACATCATTCAGATTATCCCAGAAATCGCAACTCCTTAACATTATCCTCAGATGGACCATATGTCGCAACCACATACTTTTACCTATTCAAACTTAAATTAACTTTTAGAATTCCCTAGCACTCACAACACACAAATCTACCAATAAGCCTTTACCACAAGTCACTCACAGAATTGCAAATCTTTCTATCCCCCTCTTATTCCTTTCCACATCAACACAAACACATTTCACACTCACACTACTCATTTTCAACCCGTTTCCTTCTATCATTTGTTTCAAGTCACAGCTAGCAAATCAAATTTTGCCCTTTCTAAATACATCCATCACCTCTCTCGCTCCTCCTCAACATTATGCCTCTGACATTCCATGTATCCATACCGATTCATACACTTTCGTGCTGCCCGTAAAAGATAGAACGCGATGTCTACGGCGATCACCGACCTTCTCTGAGCCAGTGCATTAGCATTCCTGGCAAAAAGATAAGAGTTGGTGGGCGCCACCCCAACTACCAACCGATCACTTAGTTGGCCTTCTATCCACACGCAGGACATACGATGTTCGGCAATTTTTTCTCCCACAGCATATGGATATAAAGGGAATAGTGTAAGATGTTGTCTAGAAAAAGGGTGTGGATATAAGTATGTGTATATAGTATGTGGATAAAAGATGGTGTCTCTAAGATGTTTTGAACTGGAGATGAGTGTGGATATGAAACCAGAACTGAAAGGCGAACCATTAGGACACTGAATGTTCATACTACCATAACAAAATGAGATATATATATAAATAGTATATATATATTATATATAATTTAAGTATATATATTAATATATATATATAGTAATTATATATATATATTATAATATATATATATTATATATATATTATATTATTGAGTTTTAATATTAATCAAAATTAAATATTTGGTTAATAAATTGAGTGCTTGTGTGTCAAACTTTGCCGAATGACGATGAACGATGACACGATTGAAAAAAATATGCCGATTTTTGCCGATGACGATAACGATGACGTTTAATCTCGCCATCACTAATATATATATATGTAATATATATATAAATTATATATATATATATATATATATATATATGTCCTATATAGCCATATATAATATATATATATATATATATAATATATCATAAAATACTAATACTACTATTATAGAGAGTGCCATTTTCATATATCCCTGTGTGTTTGTGGTGGTGGGGGGGGGGGAAACAATTCCCACAGCATATGTTCTGCCTGTTGTAGAAGGTGACTAATGTGACAATGGTATTTGGGCTGCCTACCCACTACCACTTATATCTTGTTAGGAATAATAATGTATGCCTTGGAGATGGTTGTGACTACCTTAAGACTTTCTATCTTATCTTTCGGTGAAACGATTTAAATCGTCTGGGCACATGGAATGTTAGAAGAATAAATGGTGAGAAGAGGAGGAAAAAGGTGATGGATGTATTTAGAAAGGGTAAATTTGAATTGCTTACCGTGACTAAAACAAAGATGAAAGGAAGCGGTGATGACAAGTGGTGGTGTGAAATGTATGTGTGCTGTAGTGGAGAGGAATGAGAGAGGGAGAAAGGAGTTGCGATTCTGATGAGTGACCTGTGGCATAGAGCGATGGTTGATTTTGTTTGAGCGAGTACTAGAATTCTAATGGTTAAATTTAAGTTTTGAAAGGTCAAGGTATGTATATTTATAACATATGGTTCATCTGAGGGTGATGTTGAGGAGAGTGACTTTCTGGGATAATCCGAATGATGTCTTGGATGGGGTGAGTAGGAGCTTTAGATTGATTGTGTTGGGCGACTTAAATTGTTGGATAGGTGATAGATAAAGGGATGGTATAACAGATACCTTTGGGGTTGCTGGAAAAAATAAGAATGGTAGGACGGTGATTGACTTCTGTGAGGAGAGAGGTATGTGTGTGAGTAATACATTCTTCGATCACAAGAGTATTCATAAGTGTATGAGAGCTGGGGTAGGTAGATTTGGTATGGAAGTGAAAAACATGATTGATTTTGTGTTGATGAAGGGGGAGATGTTGAAATATGTGATGAACGTTAAATCAGTGAGGGGGTTCTGGATGGGAATATCAGATCATCATGTAGTTTTATGTAAGATAAAGTTGTTTGTGGTGGTATGGATGAAGAGGAAAGAGATGAGGAAGGAACTGGGGAGAATTAAGAGTAAGAAGTTAAGTGAACAAGGTTATAAGGAAAGTATGGGAGAAAATTTTCAAATAAATCAATTGAATATGAACAAGATGAAACTGAACAAATCTAGACGCAAATGAAGGAAGGATTTGTTAGTAGTATTGGAGAAGAATGTGGATGTGCTATATAAATGTGCATATATTTTTGTAGTTTGTGAGGTACTTTAATTTATTACCCAGAAATATAGCAATAGTAATGTTTAGTCTTCTGTGATATTTTTTTGCAGATTTAAAAATTAAACCTTTAAGATGAAATCCTCATTTAAAACATTTTTATATTTTTCAGACACTTAGTTCCAGACGTTAATAAACTTGGGGTTTCTTTAGAGTCTTTGAAGAACGAACACAAAGATTTACTACAAACAGTTGGAAAAATTCGTCATCAGCAGGTACTTAAAAGAACGGCCGTTATTAGTACATTGATTTACTCATATATATATATATATATATATATATATATATATATATATATATATAATAATATATATATATAATATAATATATATATATATATATATATATATAATATATATTATATATCTATATATATTATATATATATATTATAGTATATGATATATATATATATTATATATATATATATATAATATATATGTGTGTGTGTGGGGGGGGAGAAAGAATTGCCCACATCGTTTGTCCTGCGTGTCGTAGAATGCGACTAAGGGACGGTGGTAGTTGGGTTGGCTGCCCACTACCACTTATCTCTTGCTAGGATTGCTAATGCAAGCCTCGGAGAAGGTCGTGATCGCCGTAAACGTATGAATCGTGTGGGTACATGGAGAAATAAATGTTGAGGAGAAGAGGAGAGAGGTGATGGATGTATTTAAAAAAGGCAAATCTGATTTGCTCGCTGTGACTGAAACAAAGATGAAGGAAACGGTGAAAATGAGTGGTGTGGTGTGAAATGTGTATGTGCTGGTGTGGAAAGAAATGAGAGGGGGAGAAAAGGAGTTGCAATTTTGATGAGTGACTTGTGGTGCTGAGCTATGGTAGACTTTGTGTGTGAGAGTACTAGAATTCTAATGGTTAAATTTAAGTTTGGAAAGGTCAAGGTATGTGTGGTTGTGACGTATGGTCCATCTGAGGGAAATGTTGAAGAGTACGATTTTCTGGGATAATCTGAATGATGTTTTGGATGGGGTAAGTAGGAGCTTCAGATTGATTGTATTGGGTGGACTAATGGTTTGAATAGGTGAATCAAAGAAAGGGATGGTAATAAAACAGGTGGTTTTGGGGTGTCGGGAAAAATGAGAATGGTAGGAGGTAGATTGATTTCTGTGAGGAGAGAGAGGTATGTGTGTAAGTAATACTTTCTTTAAACAGATGAGTATCCATAGGTATACTAGAGTTGGTGTAGGTAGAGATGGTATTGAAGTGAAAAGTATGATTGATTTTGTGTTGGCGAAGAAAGAGATGTTGATTTATGTGTTGGATGTTAAATCAGTGAGGGGATAGGAATGGGATTATCCGGATCATTATGTTGTTCTATGTAAAAAATAAAAGGTAGTGGGAGCTTGGATGGAGAGGAAGTGATACGGAAGGAAGTGGGTAGAATTAAAAGGGAGAAGTTAAGTGAACAAGTTAATACTGATAATTATGTAAGGGCGCTCGCAAGTAAATCAGTTGATTAGGAACAGTTGAAACTGAAGAAATCTGGGAGCAAATGAAGGAAGCAAATTGTTAGCAGTGCAAAGAAGTATGTGGATGTGGGAAAGTAAGAATGTTAACAGTTAGTGGTGGAAATGAAGAGGTGTGCAAGCGGTTAAAAGTAAAAAAAGAATCGTGGTTGAATGTGTTACTAAAAAACAAATATGAAGTTTCAAAAAGAAGATGTTGGAATTATATAAGGAGGAAAAAAATACTAAAAGGTGCATACGTAGGAGAAAAGAGAGGTAAATGAACAGTTTGCAAGGAGGATGAATGGGGACTTACATGGGATGGAAGCTCTTCTGGAAGGAACCGCAAAAGGTTGAGAATGAGAATAAAGGGGATGCCTTAGAATAATGAAAAAGGATGGTGCTTTTGTAACTGATGACAATGGATGGGAAGGGATGTGGAAAGAACACTGATTAACCCTTCCCGGAAAATCTTGTAACTAATAATATTTTGGAAGGCAGGTGCATATGAAGGGGTGGAATAGTGGAATGTGGTGGGTTTGGATGGTGCATAGCAGGAAGGATAGGTATTTTGTGATGTAGTCCGTTAGCCAGGAGGAGCGGTAATGGATAAGTGAGAAAGTGGATTGTGAACAACGGAAAAATCCTTCAAGGGGGCATAGAGATATAGACGAATATTCCTGTGAATGATAAGAACGGAGACGAGATGGTGATTGACTTATATTTGGAAGTTGTGTAAAAGCGTTTATGGAGGGTATAGTTCCGAGGGATTGGAGGAGAGCAGTATTAGTACCATTATATAAGGGTAAGGGAGATATGTGGAACTGTAGATAATTATAGGGAATTAGTTTTATTGAGTGTTGTAAGGAAGATATATTGCTGGGTATTTTGGTTCGAAAGAGTTCGTCGTGTGACTGAAGGACTGATTGGTGAAGAACAAGGTGCGTTTAGGAGTGGTAGAGGATGTGTGGATCAAATCTTACCATTGAAACAAATGAGGGAGAAGAAGAATAAATTGTATTTAGGTTTTATGGATTTGCAACAGGCGTTTGATAGGATTAATAGGGAAGCTCCATGGCAGGTGTTAGTGAATATGGTGCTGGTGGTAGGCCTCTGAATGGAATCAAAAGTATGGTATGACGATATGAAGCGTGTTGTAAGAATAATGGTGTCAAAAGTGATTGGTTCAATATTAATAGCGGAGTGAGGCAGGGATGTGTTATGTCTCCTTGGTTATTCAATTTGTATATAGATGGGGTTATAAAAGAATTAGAGATGGGGGTGGCAGGAAATGGTGTTAGAATGATGGAGAATGGAGGTGAGTGGAGGGTGCCCTACCTATTATATGCGAATGAATTGGTTTTGTGTGGTGAATCTGAAGAGAGTTGAGAGATTGGTAGAGAGATTTGCAGGCGTGTGTAAAAGGAGGGGTTTGAAAGTAAACGTAGATAAAAGTAAGGTTATGTTTGTGAGTAAGGACGGTCCTCGGTGTGAAGTTATGTTAGATGGTGAGCGTCTGGAACAAGTGTCCGAGTTTAAATATTAAGGATACATGTTGGATGAAAAGGAAACGGATGATGCAGAGTGTAGTAGGAAAGTTGTGAATGGCAGGAAGGTGGCTGGTGCAATTAAATCGCTGGTGGATATGGAAAGACTAAGTCTTGAGTGCGCTAGAGTCTTGCATGAGGGTTTGTTGTTACCTGTGTTAACGTATAGTTGTGAGACTATGATCTGGAATAAGAGGTACTGTATAGATCTAAAGTTCAATGTGTTCAGATGGACAATCTTAGGGGCGTGTTAGGTGTGAGAAGAATTGGT
Organism: Trachelipus rathkii; assembly: GCA_015478945.1. Lineage (NCBI taxonomy): Eukaryota > Metazoa > Arthropoda > Malacostraca > Isopoda > Trachelipodidae > Trachelipus > Trachelipus rathkii. The sequence goes on from JABUQX010032265.1 coordinate 12,665, forward strand.
AAAATGAGGAATGAATGTATTGGAGAGTTGTGTGTTGTGAAGAAAGGGGTAAATGAGAGAATAAATGAAAGTACGTTGAATGGGTTGGTCATGTGGATTGTGAAAAGGATGAATGATAGTCGGTTGGTTAAGCGGATGTATAGTGGTGAGTGTGTTGGGAATCGATTGGCTGGGAGACCGAAGAAAAAGTGGATTGAGTCAGTAAAGGAATGTCTGGAGGAGAAAAATGTGAGTCTGGCAGAGGCGAGAAGAAAGTTGTATAATAGGAGTGAATGGCGGGGTTTTGTGAGGGGGTATGGTTGTGGCCCACCTGGGCCAAGGGATGAACCCTACACTACCGATATGCTATAGTGAGGGTCCGTCGCTGTCCCATGAAGCTCTTGGGTGGATTTTCTGACTTCGTCGAGTTCTCACTAATAGGTATAGAGGGGGCGGTAAGGCTGGGCTTTCTTTTCGACTTTTGTCATATTCTTCTACTACTCTTTTTTGATGCATGTCACGCACCTTAACCCCAGTCTTGGGGGGAAAAAAGGAAGATGATGATGATGATATATATAGCCTATATATATGTTATGTTCCAAAAGGAAGTGTACTGATGTCGTATTTAATTATGTATTGGACTTACCTTAAATTGCAAGTTATCTCCTTCGAAGTATGACCCTTGGGAGGTTACACAGCGGTTCCAAAGTTTCTTCCACTGTTCATAGCAGTACCGGAAGTCATTTTCCTGAAGTTTGCTTAGTTCACGTGTTACAGTATTTTTTGTTTTCTATCGTCCCAAAATGATGACCCTTCAGCTTCATTTTCAACTTAGGGAAGGGGTTGAAATCGCACGGAGTTAGATCTCGGCTGTGTGGAGGATGTGGAAGTACTTGAATGTTCTAATTCTATAATTGAGAGCGCAGTGTGAGATGACGCGTTATCGTGGTTTAGCACCCAATCGTCTGCAATGTCTGCTCTGATTCGCTGAATTCGTTTTCGAAGTCGTTCCAAGACAGTTTTGTAAAATACGTTATTAACTGTCTGTCCTGAAGGTACAAATTCATTGTGCACAATACCACGGCTGTCAAAATACAATAATCCGTGTTTTCACCTTGGACTTGCTCATACGTGCTTCCTTCGAACGAGGATAATTTTTTGTGTGCCTTTCCGTACTTTGCCGTTTGGTTTCAGGATCGTACTCAAAAACCTATGATTCATCGCCTGTTACAACTTTATCCAAAAAATTGTGATCCATTTCGAGTCTTTCAAGTAAATTTTAACAATTTTGACCCTGTTCGCTTTCGGCTCCACAGACAAGTCTTTCTTCACAAGTTTGCACACATTTTTCGCCTGTGCAAATGGTTCGCTAAATTCTATGAACTGCATTTTTATCCAAACCAGTTTCTTCTGCAATCACTCTGACACTGAACCGGTAGTCTCTCTCCATCACAGCTCTAACAACTTCCACATTTTCGTCGTTTGTTGACGAGATTGGTCTTCCACAACGAGGGTCATCTTCAACATTTTCTCTGCCCTCTTTGAAAGCTTTGTGCCACTTAAAAACTATAGTTCTCGATAGAGTGGCATCCCCATAAGCTTCGTTTAAAGAAGCAAATGTCTCAGTGGCAGGCTTGTTACGTTTCCCACAGAATTTGATAGCGTACCGCTGTTCAATATTTACCTGCATCGCAAAAACGTAACGAGGATAGAAAACACGCCCATACAACAAAAAGAATGTAGTGCAAAACGTAACGGGAGGTTAGAAACACAACCTATGCATAAACAGATGTATGGCTAGACTGACTTTAAAAAATCCCTTCCCATCTTGTAAAACTGGTATGGATATGTAACCTAGGTAACTAGCTACTCCCCTCTTATACGCCACGGAGGAGCTACATTTCTCAGTCGTTTATGGATATCAGTATACTTTACTTTTTGGGACAAAGTTGTATATATATATATATATATATATAAATTTTTTAATATTAAAATAATTAATTATATATAATAATAAAATTTACTTAAAAAAAAATAATATAAATTTATTAATAAAATATAAATAAATTATTATATATATATATATAATATATATAATATAATATATATATAATATATATTATTATATATATATATCATATATATATATATATATATTAATATATATAAATATATATATATATTATATATTATATAATATATATTATATATATATATATATATATATATATATAGTATATATATATATATTATATATAAGTAAACTTACTTTTGGGACAAAGTTGTATATATAATATATATATATATATATATAACTCCGATATATCCACCCTAGGTACACAACCATACCTCTTCACAAAACACGCCATTTACTCCTATTATACACCAATCCTATCCTTGAACCAAATTCACATTCCTTTCCTTCAGGCACTCTATTACTGACTTTTGGTCTCAGCCGGTCACTCACCAACACTCTTAACCAATAGACTACCATCCATCCTTTCCAAATGACCAAACAACTTTAATACATTATCATTTATTTTCTCATTTACTCCTTTCGTCACACCACACAGTTTAGTAATACATGCACTTTTCATTTTAGCAATTTTTTTCACACCTAACACGCCCCTAAGATTACCCATCTGAACAGACTGCACCTTAGAACTATACCTCTTATTCCTCACCATAGTTTCACTACTACATTTTAACCCTGATAACAATATACCCTCATGCTGAACCCTAGCGCACTCAAAACTTAGTTCCATTGCATTAACCAAGGATTTAATTGAACCAGCCACCCTCCAACCATTCACAACTTTCCTGCGACACTCTGCATCATCCGTTCCATTTTCATCCAACTATATATTGGAAAGTAAATATTTAAACTGTTTGTTCCAATCGTTCACTATCCAGCATGATTTCACAATGCAGCTTCTTCTTACCCACTACCATCACATTACTCTCATCTACATTCTCTCCTCACCTGCTGCCATCACCCTACTCTTATCAGCATTTACTTTCAAACCCCTCCCTTCGCACTCCCTGCCAAACCTCTGTACCAATCTTCTTAAACTTTTCATTTTCACCACACAAAACCAAATTATCTGAGTACAATAAGTTAGGTACCCTTCATTCTGTACCATTCTTCGTCAGAGAAACACCCTTTCCTGCCACCCCTAATTTACAGTTTTTCCTCACCCCCATCCATATTCAAATTAAATAGCCATGGAGACTTAATACATCCCTGCCTCACTCCGCTTGATATGCCTTAATATGTATGCAGAAGCATTTGGCCGCGCCGCGATTAGACATATGCCGATGCTGGTGGAAGTGGAACTTGAAATTCAAACATGGTGACAGGCCAGATATCCCCTGCACCTTGCGCACCTTGGCTGAGTCTGCAATTTTTCATGAAATAAATTTCATGTCGAATTAACCGTTTCACAGATCCAGTAATTTATCTTGTGCTTTAATAGTAATGTTGGCTATATTAAAGGAAACATAGAATTGGTTTCAAACCAACGCAGCTTCTTCCGTATGCTCAGGGAAGTACAACCGAAATTTCATTTCGAGGTATGCTAGGTGTCCAGTAATTACCCCTCTCAGATTCTGATCCAATTCACCTTTAGTTTCCTCGACCACGCTGCAGAGTTTTCAAACATTGTGATGTTTCCAAGATTTACTTTCTGACGCCAGTTTTATAGCTTGAATACAAATGACTGGATATCGTACTGAAAGTAGATATTGTGAGTTTCCTTTCTCTGAAGTTTCAGGTTCGCCTAGTTTAGCTGGTCTAAAATGTCGGCCAAGTTAGCAACTCTTTTTTTCCAAGATCGTGTCTCCCTTGGACATCCAGGAACAACTTGATTTCATCTTTCAAATCAAAGTAAGTTCCTTCACTTTTGTCTGAAAGCCGACTTTGACTATAGTATAGATTGTGCTCCATCGGTATAAAAGCAAGAAACAATTTTCCACTGTAAAAATTCGAGTTTTAAAAAGGTTTTTTATCAACACACTCATCTTGAGGGATTCAAATTTGGTGTAATAAGTAATTGCCGCTACCGTAGCTTTATCGGTAGAGCGGCATAGTCGCATGGCGCGGGCCCGGGTTCGATTCATAGTCCTAATCCTAGATATAAATTACTTAGAGTTCCCCTCCTAGAATAGAGCTATGCCCGTGAGATGTGAACTTTTTATTTAAAAAAAAAAATAAAAATCACTTTAAACATCGGCAACTCCTCTGAAAACCCTTTCTCACCCACAGGTTGGGAATCTGTACTTTAAATCATTTAATAGTCATGTTTCTCAGTTTGCTTTATTTTACCATCTTTCTACTGCTATTCCCTTGACACTCTATCACCATACACTTGTATGCCATTTTGATTTGCCTTACATGTTTCTCTTAATCAACAGCAAATAGCAGAAACTAGTGGGTAGTTTGGAGTGTTTTGAATTTAAAAAGAAAAATTTTTTACTACAAATTTTTTTTTTTTTTTTTTTTTTTTTAAATACATTATACCAAAACTCACGGGCAGGGCCCTTTTCAAAAGGAGGGAGCAAAAAAATAAATAAAAAAAATAAAAAAATTACAAAAAGAAAAACTAAAATTAAAATAAATGGAAAGTAAACCCACCCTGTCCCTTGCCTAACGCAATTCCCTCAGGTGGGTGCAGACGCGGGACTTAAATAGAGGAAGATCGAATATGTTAACATTCCATTGGTCTCTCATTCAGAAAAGTTAAGAATAAAATTCAATTGCATGATAATTAATTTTTATTTACAGGAAAAAAAACAAATTGGAAGCTTAAAGACCACCAAATCTTTCTTTTATCATAAAATTAGGAATATAGGAAACCAAAAAGTGTCGAAATAAATGGAGAAATTGAGCAAACAATATAGCTAGAGAAAAAATGAAAACAAGATGCAAGTATATGCTGCACAAGTAACCATGTGCAAACAGGATTAAACCCAAATTGCAAACAAACTTTTAAAATCAAAACGCAAAAAGTAAAGAATGATAAAAATTAACACTAAATATTTGAAATGCAAAAATAGAAGCAGTTTACCTCTACTATTTCTCGTTTTTGTAGTTAAAACTAGCTGGTTTATAATATCACTAAAACTTAATTTTTTCACCAATCTACTCGATGTAAACTCTCACACAACTATAATAACATCATTCCATTCTTCCTTTGCCCTTTCTTAGATAAATAACATTGTTCTCTCACTGAACAAGCTTCTAAGAGGTTTTCATTGTGAAGTGAATTTAGAACTTCTTCACACTGTCCCAGTTTCCTGAATTTTTAAGGTGGCGTTCCAATTTGTTTGGAATAAATTTCCTATATCTGGGCGAGTTCCACTCGTACAGCTCTTCTAGAAAGGATGGAATTAGAGATGTACCGATACCAGAATAGAGGCCGATACCGATACTCTATTTTTTTAGGTGCCGATACCGAATCCGATACTTTAATTAATATAATAAATACACAGTAATAAGATAGAACATTTGTGTACTGCTAGACAACTCAGGATTGCATTCCATGTACAACCAATACTTAGTCATTTATTTCATATTTGATTGTGCCCAAGTTTATTTATTTTATAAATTAAAATAGTATCTTAAAGGAATAATAAATGCAAATATAATATTAATAACTTTTTTATGTTTGTGTTTATTCAAAAAATATTCCATTTCCATTTTCCAGTAAGTATTAACAAAGTTTAGCTACTAGCTTTTATGTTTTAACATGATTACAATTTACAAGAAGATTCTTTAACTAGCTACATTACAAAGAATAAAAATAATGAAAGTAGAGACCTCAATTAATCAGCTGAAAAGACAAAATGAAAAAACGCTATTATTCAAACATGACAGAATAATAATATACTCCTTTAAGATAAAGATAGAAATCATTCAATACTCAAATTCAAAAATTCTCAAATTGTGATGCAAAAACATTAAGCTTTTACTAGTATCTGGCGAGAATCTGTTCCATTTTGGGGTGTTCACATTCCCACCTACACTAAAAATACGCTCGTTCTCGACTGACGAGGGAGGGGCTTATAAATATTTGCTTGCAAGCGATGATGATAATGGAAACCTTGGCCCATTTTCATGCCACCACATGAAAGGATTCTCTTCTGTAGGCAGCATCTCCATATTTTCGTAGAACCTCATCTCTCCCAGCCGGACGATTCCCAGCACACTCACCACTATGCATCCGCTAAACCAACTGACTATCATCCATCCTTTCCACACGACCAAACCACCTCAACGTATTACGTACTTTCATTTACTCTCTCATTTACCCCTTCATTCACACCACACAACTCTCTAATACGTTCATTCCTCATTTTATCAATTCATCATATCTTCTCACACTTAACACACCTCTAAGATTGTCCATCTGAACACATTGTACTTTAGATCTATACCTCTATACTACTATATATTAACACAGGTAACAACATACCCTCATGTAAGATCCTAGCGCACTCAAGACTAAGTCCCTTAACATCCACCAAAGATTTAATTGCACCAGCCACTTTCCTACCATTCACAACTTTCCTACGACACTCTGCATCATCCATTTCCTTTTCATCCAACATATATCATATATATTTAAACTCAGACACTTGTTCCAGCTGCTCACCATCTAACATAACTTCACACTGAGGACTGTCCTCACTCCCAACCATAACCTTACTCTTATCTACATTTACTTTCAAACCTCCCCCCCCTCCTTTTACACACCCTGCCAAATATCTCTACCAATCCTCCCAAACTCTCTTCAGATTCGCCACACAAAACCAAATCATCCACATATACATATATAATAGGTAGGACACCCTACACTCTCTTCTATTCTCTATCATTCTAACACCTTTCCCTCCAACCACCACCTCTAATTCTTTCATAACCCCATCCTTATAAAAATTGAATAACCAAGGAGACATAACACATCCCTGCCTCACTCCGCTAATTAATATTAAACCAATCACTTTTGACTCCATTTATTCTTACCCACGCTTCAATATCGTCATGCATACTTTTGATTCCATTCAGAAGCCTACCACCAACACCATATATCACTAACACCTGCCATAAAGCTTGCCTTTTAATCTTATCATACGCCTGTTGCAAATCCATAAAACCTAAGTACAATTTATTCTTCTCTCTCATTTTGTTATCGTTTGTTTTTCAATGTAAAGATTTGGATATATATATATTATATATATATATATTATATATATATTATATATATAATAATATATAAATATATTATATATATAATATATATATATATATATATATTATATATCTCTCTTTCCTTTCTTTCTTTCTTATTGTTCTTTCTTTCTTATTCTTTCTTTCCTTTCTTTTCTTTCTTTCTTTCCTTTCTTTCTTAATCTACCTTTTCCCCCAAGTTGGGAGTAAGGTTGCGACAAAGCATCAGAAAAGGAAAAGCAGTAGGAGAACATGACAAATGTCAAAACGAAAGCCCAGCCTTACCGCCCCTCTGTACCATTAATTAGTAAGAACTCGTCGCAACCAGAAAATCCACCCTAAGATGCTTGCCATTGGACAGCGACGGACCCTCACTATGGCATACCGTCAGTGTAGGGTTCATCCCTGGCCCAGGTGGGCCACAACCCATACCTCCTTAGCAACACCCGCCATTCTCCTCCTATCATGCACCTTTTCTTCTCGCCTCTGCCAGCTCACATTTCTCTCCTGCAAAAATTCCTTTAACTGACTCAATCCACCTTTTCTTCGTCTCCCAACCGGGCGGTTCCCAACACACTCACCACTATACATCCGCTTATAACAACACAATTATCATTCATACCCTTTCCACATGACAACCCATCTCACATACTTTTCATTTATTCTCTCTTTTACCCCGCCTTTCTTCACACCAACACAACTCTCTTAATATGTTCATTCTAATTTTATCAATTCTTCTCACACCCTAGCACGCCCCTAAGATTGTCCAATCTGAACACATTGACTTTAGAATCTATACTTCCTATTCCAGACCATAGTCTCGCTATAATACATTAACCAGGTAACAACATACCCTCATGCAAGACCCTAGTTCGCACTCCAGACTTAGTCCTTTTAACATTCACCAACGATTATTTGCACCAGCCACCTTCCCTACCATTCACAATTTCCTACTACACTCTGCAATATCCGTTCCCATTCTCATCCAACACATACCCCAAATATTTAACTCAGAACTTGTTCCAGCGATCACCATCTAACATAACTTCACACCTGGGACTATCCTCACTCACACCATAACCTTACCCAATCCACTTTACTTTCAACCCCTGCCATTTACTATACCCTTGCCAATCTCTCTAATATCTTCTCAAACTCTCTTCAGATTCAACCCAACAGAACCAAATCATCCGCATATAATTAGATAGGGCAACCCTCACGCTCATACTCCATTCTCCCATCATCCAACACATTTCCTCTGCCACCAACCCTCTAATTCTTTCATAACCCCATCCAATCAAATTGAATCAACCACCAAGAGACATAACCAACCTGTCTCACTCCGCTAATTAATACTAAAACAATCACTTTTGACACAATTTTTATTCTAACACACGCCTCACTATCCTCATACATACTTTTGATTTCCATTCAGAAGCTACCACCAACTCCATATATCACTAACACCTGGCATAGAGCTTCCCTATTAACGCTATCATACGCCTGTTGCAATCCTTAAAACCTAAATACAATTTATATTCTTTTTCTCCTTCATTTCTCCAATCATTTGTTTCAAATGTAAAGATTTGATTCCACACATCCTCTACCACTCAAATGCACCTTGTTCTTCGCCATCAGTCCCTTTCATCACTCGACGCACTCTTTCGACCAAAATACCACGCATAATATCTATTCCCTACAAACACTCAGGTAAATCTTTATTCCCCTATAAATTTCTATACAGTTTCTCCTTTATCTTCCCTTTACCCTTTATATAATAGCGGTTACTATTTATTGCTGTCTCACAATCCTTGGAACTATAGTCTCTTTCTCGCATAAAACGCATTTATTTACATCAATCCTCCCGCCATAATCAATCATAATCTCGCCTCCGTTCTTGACATTTCACCAGTAAATTTCATCTATACCTGTAGATTTTCCCATTTTTCACACTTTCCTGCACTCTACCTCATTACCTCCTCACTTGCTAATAATCTCATCCCCAAAATCACCTATTCCTTCTTGCACCATCAAACCCATCACACATTCACTTCAACCGTCTTCATTACTGCCATGATTATGCCAGATTTTTCCGAAGTGTTTCTTTCCCTACTCCCCTCACATCCATTTCACAATTTACAAAGGCACCATCCCTATTCATTATTCTAAGCGGTTCCCCTTGTTCTCTTCATTAACCTTCGCGCTTCCTTCAGAAGAGCTTTCCTATTCCCATTGTAAGTCCCCATTCATCCTCCTTCCAAAAAGTGGTTCATTTACCTCTTGTTTTTCTCCTCTTATGCACCTTTTAGTATTTCTTTTTTCCTCCCCATATAATTCAAGCATCTTTCCTTTTGAAACTTCATCAATTTCTTTTAGTACATTCAACCACGCTTCCTTTTTTACTTTTAACCGCTTCTTCCCTCTCATTCCACACTCACTGGTTAACTATTCTTTACTTCCTAACTTAGCAACATCCACAATACTTCTTTTTTGCACTTCTAACAATGGCTTCCTTCATTTGGATCCAAGATTTGTTTTCAGTTTTGTTGTTCACATTCAACTGATTACTTGCGAGCGTTCTTACATACTTAACCTTATTACCTTGTTCACTTAACTTTCATCATTCTCTTAATTTACCCCACTTCCTTCCGTATCATCTTCTTCTCCATCCAGCCCCCACTATTTTAATTTTACATAGAACAACACTAATGATCCGATAATCCCATTCCTAAACCCCTCACTGTTTAACATCCAACACGATACTTCTACATCTTGCTTCACCAACACATAAAATCAAATATACTTTTCACTTCGATACCATTTCTAACTACACAAACTCTAGTATAACTTATGGATAGGATACTCTTGTGTTTTAAAGAAAGTATTACTTACACACATACTTCTCTCCACACACAGAAATCAATCACTTCCTACCATTCTCATTTTCCTCCACGCACCCCAAAACTACCTGTTATACCGTCCCCTTTTTTTAATCACCTATCCAAACCATTCAGGTCCCCCCAACAACTATCAATCTGAGCTTCTACTCACCTCCATCCAGAAACATCAATCAGATTATCCCAAAAATCGTACTCTCTTCAACGTTTCCCCTCAGGATGGACATAACGTCAAAAAACACATACTTAGACCTTTCTAAACTTTTAGTAAATTTTGATATCCATTGAGATATTATTGTTAGGACTCACACAACAACAGAGTCTATATACCATAGATCTATTACCACATAGTCACTCATGTCAAAATTGCACTCCTTCTCTCTCTCCTTCGTTTCATTCTCTTTCTCTCAAGGATTGCTATCAGGCTCAGGAGCTTGGAGTCCACCGCATGTTGCGTAAGGATTCTAATTTTCGTCTCACGTTCGCAGAGCGACGAATTGTTATGAATCGTGATGGGTTACATGGGATTTCAGAGGAAAAATGTTTACAGAAGAGGAGGAAGGTGATGGATGTATTTAGAAAGGGCAAATTTGATGTTTAGCTCGCTGTGAGACGGAAACAAGGTAAAGGAACGAGTGAACAAATCGAGATCGGTAGTGGTGTGCACAGACACCACATGTGCTCACTGTGTGCATTGCTTGGTTGTCACCGAGAAGTGTATCACTTAGAGGTGGAGACGCTTGTTATGACAGCGAGAGGGCAGTTTCACCAGACAGTGTTGAGCAAATGAAAATGTGCGAAACCTCTGGTTATTGTAGATCGCACCATTTCTAGAGTTACAGATCCATCTTTGCTAGCTGGCTGTGATGTCCCTACTCTAATCTCTTCTCTTAAACAATTGTGTTATATAACTCTCTTGGGATCATAGGTTTCTAGTGTTTGTATTGGGCTTCTGCGTAATGATCGTTGAAGAGTGGTTGATGATCTAATTTATTGTGGAAAATTGATGACTTTGGAGATGTGGGTTCTGATAGACGCGAAAAAGCTTCAGATTGTGATAGAGATTTGGGGCCGTTGATGTTTGGGTGGATAAGGTAATTTAAACAGGGGCGAGTTTCAGGTCTTTTGTAGGGGCTCGATGGGAGACTTCCAGGGTAAGGAGGATTAGATGTGGTGCAGGAGAGATTTGGTCGTAATGTATTTTAGGCATTTTCTCTAGCAAAGATAGGTGTGTATAGTTTGGGCAGGTTCGCCGCTTCGAGCTTGATCCGGCCGGTTGCCGTCTTTTGAGTCGTTGGATCTGTGCTATCTGTTGTGTTAGCATACGCAGGGTGACGAGTATGCGATGTGGGTTCTATTTGTTTGGCTTCTATCTCTTCCCCCGCAATCTAATATGGGTGATAGTGTGTTATGATGGTGAGGGGAATGTTCTTGGATGGGAAGGGTTGTTATCTAGAGAGAGGGTTTTGTACCGGTGAGTGTGTATTTATGATATGTGGATAAATGGTTTGTCTAGTTAGTATCTGCGCGTCGTAGGTATGATCAATCATGTGTGATTAGCAGAATGTGAATTGTCGGAAAAGTAGAAAGACCGCAGGAACACATTTTAGAAATGTTGAGGGTTAGATTTGTATCATCTGGATTGCGGAGTATGGCGTGTTTGTAAACTCATGCTCGCCTTATATAGAGTATATATATTTATGATGTATGGTTGATGTGATGAGTGTATATAGTTGGTTATATGTATAGATGAGTTTGATGATATTAATAGCTAATAATGATATATGTTTCAGAGTGTATGTTGTATATATATAGTAGGATAGAAAATAGATAAAATTAACTATAATATAAGGTGTAGCCGATATTACCATATAGGAGAAAAAAGAGTATAAATTATTGAAATACGTTATTGAGGAGGATATGAAAATATTGGAGTGACTTTTAACAAGGGAATTAAGGAAGTATATATAACTTTATCACTGGATAAGAAGCGCGAAGAGGTTAAGAATGGTAAATAAGGGGTACTGCTTATTATAATAATGTAATATATAGTAAGATATGGTATGCTATATTTTAGTAAATAAGATGAATGGATGTGTAGGGGAGTATGTAAGGATAATGATATTATATAATATATATATATATATAATATATATATAATATATAAATTAATTTCAGGGGAAAACATTTAGCATACGCTGACTTTCCATTTACAGTTCAACTTTCTAATGATGAAAAAAGTTTTTTCTCATGATTTTATAACAATTTTTAACGGTCATTTTGGTCTTTTGAAATACTGCCTATTTTAGTTGATAACTTGAATATTTGAACCATTCACTTTTGAGAATAGTTTTTTAAGGAACTAACATCTCTTTATTATCGATGGTAAAAGTTCCTAAATTGCTCTTCATCCTACAAGCAAATGAAATACATATATCAGTATTTTTTATTTTTTTTATCTATTAGAAAATACAAATTCGTAATTGCCTCTCCGAGTTACATATATTATATATTCTTAAATATTTCTCAGACAATTCCAAATTACGCCACAATTGGAAGAGTCATGTGCTTTCTCTCAATTAAAAGGTATTTTTTTGCATGGTAATTATTTACCTGCTAGGAAATGACAAAACAATTTACAATAAGTGCTCGCGAATCAGGGGTTGATGTTAACAGGACTGTGTTATAAAGAAGCGTTAGCCTCATCTCACATGAGTCATACAATAATAATTGAAATCGTGAAATACACAGCTAGTAGCCAATTAGTAAAGTGGTCACATTGGTAAATCAAGCAAAATCAGAGAGTATCAAAAGAAAATATACATGATTTAAACAAGGGAAAGATACATATGGTCCGCTCAAACTTTAAGTACGGCTTTCTGACACGTAAACTGTGAGATATTGTCTCAATTAATGACCAGCCATGGATCTGCGTTCAAACTCAATAGACTAAGTCTATCACTCCGATATATCATGAAACTAAATATACACAGAACGGATGCTAGTCCCGATCATTGTGGTTTAGTTCTACCACTAGGAAGTGATGTACTGAATACTCGATTCTTTCGTGTCTATGATCTATGTCAGTTGTTAATTTGTCCGAAGTTGATCCTTGTAGTGTTGTTTCTCTCGTAAGGTTTGTCATGTTACAACATATGGAGAAACACTCACTGTACCAAACTCAAGAGCACAATGGTTGTAACTATTTCTTATTACGTTTAAACAAGATCTGGAGGATTAGAGCTGCGGAGGCTTTGTCGCAGCTCATCATAAGATTTAGTAGGTGACAAAAAGATAGGCTTAGAATATAGCCTCCCTTCGAGGTTGTTTGTCATATTGCAGTGAAGCTTTGCAAAGGTCGGCTAAACATTATCTCGCCATGTTAGTTGGGGAAATTCCCAAGAGTTATACGATATGCCTCAGACGCGTGACATGTGAAGATGAGTTTAATCTGCACTATACCAGAAGTGTAGGCAGAGCCTCTCGCATGAGTGTATGATTACACAAGCAAACCCTTATAGGCAACATATGAATGCTTACAGGATTCTATATGGGTACTCTGGATAATTCGTGAAGGTGAAAGATGAGTAGAGTATTGACAAAAATCATACAGTATTTGGAAGAGGTTACGTATTCAGATTATTTTAAATGGTAACATAGCGATAGGTAATTTCGCGAGCGGTACGATATCTCGCTCTACAATGTAAAGACCATCTATGCCTCGTCAGTCAGCAAAGCGATCTTCAAACACAAGAGTTTTTCTAAGGATATTGACCTTTTTCCTGTGCTATTGGGACCGCCGGGCGGCAAAGGATCACTTGGACAAAAAGAGAATGGCCACCGAATGAACCTTGACGCCAGGTGACAGGAACATCGTACGTTAACCACCACTTCTACAGAGAGAAAACATCATCTTACCTCCACTACACATAAAAAAACTTGTTTGATGAAACAATTTGTTGAAGGTTCTGGACATGATGGTGAATTTCTTCCGCTATATAATAACTCCAACGTTTTCCTGGTCTGAGTGACGAGAAGAAAAGCTGGGATATTTGATGAAGCCCACAAATACGGACACTCCTCCGTTGATGCTGCCTTTGCTACAACAAATGATCTGTGTTTTGAGGCAAGAGCGTGCATTTACCTATTCAGAGAAGATGTTTAGAAGCACACCGACATTGTTACTGAAGGTGAGCAGGAGGACTAAACGCGAGAAATAACTCACATTAAACATTGTGTACAGAGAACCTCGCACAATCAGCTTAAATCCCATTCATCGGGATAGTGTAATGAATTATAGTGATATAAGAAAGATACTATAATAAGTTAAGGTGCCACGTATTTTTAACTTCCTACATCATAAGAAAATATAAGACATGGTATAGACCAAAGGCGCTCGTATGTATTGTTGCCGAACCCACCATGGTAGCAGGTGACTTGGTGAAATAAATCTGCTATTCCAATGTTCCAAGCGAATTCTAAGAGCTTCATTGTAGAGAAACTCATATACCTAGGTGTCAACTCTGGATGTGCCGGGAACTTCTTATGATTATTGCGCCGAGTCTCTTACCCTATAGTTTGAGGCTAATTCAGTTTGAAATATGAAGATGTAAATTATTTATCAAGAGAAACGACTCTATGCAACTCAGCTAGATACTGTTCTACTCAGAAGCAATGAAAAGTATAAAATCTATTAACTTATCGTGGTATAATGACTCTCTACAATTAACACACAGAGCAAAAGGATGATTTCCCAATTCTACATCTCATAATAGTAATACTATATCATGTATCGCTCCACCCATTATCATATACTTCTATACTTACTCTATCCATACACGTATGACTATCTATATTTTTAACAATATTAATACTGACTTCATCAACCAACTTTTCATATATTTACATTGGGCAATTTGTGTGACTTTTCCCTCAAGGCATAATTATCCACTGCATTTATTTCTACTTATAGATTATATATAACTAAGTAAATATATAATATACTATAAATACATAAAAATATATATTATTCTTATATACTTATAATTATATATATAATATATATATAAAAATAAATATATAGTATATAAAATATATATAATTAAATATAATAACTATATATATTAATTAATAATATAATATAATATATATATAATAATATATATAATATAATAATATATTATAAAATAATATACCCAAATAATCTAAAATAGACCCTCTTGAAAAATGTAAAAATCATAATAATTTACAAATCTGTGTTACAACATATATCTCACTCTAAATCCGAGGTGTGAGAGAATAGCAACGAACCGATTACATTCTCGGAGATATCCACATACCAAACACCAAATGTCCAACCCCGTCCATAGACAAGTTTCACGAAATTACCCAGTGTCCTAATATCACCTAAGAAAACCCTAGAAACAAAAAGGTACCACATAACACAATTCTCGCGAATTACAACTATAGCAAACCATTCACAATTAAAAATAATTAAATGATAGATTGAAAAGTTATCGTCCCTAGCTTAAAGATATTAAACTAAATTCATAAAAAGAATAAGGCTCAAGAGAATAAATGACAAGAACTGCAGTTCTCCATTTTACAAGGGGATTAACCATATAATATCTGATGCTTAACATAAATATATCTCTCTAATATAATCTATTCAACATTTTACATTGTATTAGGATGTAAAACACATTCTGACACATACTATAGTGCTAGTTTTAAATTCCATATACAATCTATGTCCATGCCTTTTTCCACCAATTGAAGGGTAATCCTCCATTGTCTTTCAACTAGTCAACATGTTACAGATTAAATCTCAATATATTTGTATCTATTTTAATATGATGTAAATATCACAGTATGTTCGACCTTTTTAAGCTTGGTATAGTAACCGAGGATAATATCAACATCGTGTACACGACAAAGCAAATGGGGACGTTTCTTTAGTTGTGTTATCGGGAGGATCCTCTTCACTCTCTCTATCTATAATTTTTCTAGTGTTGACGTATTACAGATGCCACAATTGTTCTTGTTAACAAAACAACTTTAAATAACGTTAACGGATTTGAAATATATTAATCGTTCAGGCGATAATCGAGTCTCTTTTTTACTATTCACTTCTCACTATCTGACAGAAATGCATATCCCTTTCGATTCTCATGCGCACCAGAATATCGAAGCTAAAGAGCAGTTCTAGACAAGCTGTTCCATGCCATTTCTATTTCCGATGCTTCTCTCAAACGAACCATATCTTTTTACCTGATGTCATCTGGTCTAGGTCCTATGGGTTCTAAGTCAAATTCCATGCATTAGGATTAATTTCCAGAGACGATTATTCCTATAAGCATAGACAATGGTAACTACCAAGCAAAAGATTCTTATATTGATCTAACATCTTAGTTCTTAGATAGATACTTAGGTATTTTGCTATGAGAACTAATAATACGTTTAAGTCTCCCCCTTCAATCAGTACGCTGTAATTATTCCACTGAAGCTTTTGCTTTTTAATTGTCTTATTGTTAAAAATAGATTATTGCTAAAATGGAAGGGATCACTTGGGCGATCATGTTACTTCACGTGTTACATGGTGTGTAATTGTCTCTCGCTGAATCTCACAAAAATGGCTTGTGCAATGATTTTCAATGGGTATGAGGGCATTATTATTTGCATCTGATATACGTACTCATCCCAATGTTTACAATCTGCATCCTATTTCTTATGACATTGACCATCCAACTAAACACCATAGTCTTAAACATTAGAGACAGTAGGATACAGGTTTCGCATGCGAAGATATGATCCTATTGAACTAGCTATTTAGATCTATGAAAAACAATAAAGCAAATACCAAATATCACCACCAAACACAAAATCTTTTAACATAATCATTAAGTTCTGTTACCAGACATGTAGAGAAACGTCTTGAATTAATGCTGTTTTGACATTCAGCTGCATCTGTAAAGTTTTTAAGCTTTGCAGTGCCGTTGCTGGATGGTGAAAATGAGAGGATATGTTCTGCAAGTAATTAAAATATCTTTTAACAGACTCTGACTATAATATGAATCGTGAATGCGTAGTTGCAACATGTGAATAAACATGAATTGATAGGAAGTCACTCTCCCTTATTACCAGCTACCATGTTTGGTGTTCCATTATCCCGTATCACTAAATGAATTCTATTTTTAGAATATTGAAAAAAATGTTCAAACGTCACGGCCATAGACCTATTCAACTGACAAAGATTTTCGCCATATTGGCTTACAAAATTTGGCTATATTTTTATTTTTTTGGGGAAAAATAAGTTTAAAATTTCAATTTTAAATTTGAAATAACTTTCCCTTATGTGTGTTGACGTAATTTATTGTTATAAAGCTCAATATTCGGGCCGAATAGTTCGGCAAAAAGCCGGAATACCGAATATTCGGCATTTGCCGAATATTCGCCGAATGCCGAATATACCGAATATTCGGCACCATCCCCTAATATTATATATATTATATATTATATATATATATATATACTACTATATATATATATATATATATATATATATATATATATTATCATTTATGAAATTATATATATATATATATAATATATATATATATATATAATTAAGGGAGATCATATTTATACATGATGATTTCCCCTTTCTGTTAATATAGTGAAAATGAGTTATGCTCAATCCAACCTTAAAAAGATGAATTAGAAAAGATTGGTTGGATCAGTATATGAAATTGGTATGGTTGGATCGGTATATGAAATTGGTATGGTTCATTTTATATCCTTTAGTTATGAAATCCCTTTGCTTGTGTAACAGTTACTATTAATATGTTTTATTTTTTAGTATTGACTTATATGTTCTTTAATTAAAAATTATTTAACTGAACTTAGCTTAATTAGGAAACTGGAAATAGTCGCAGAAATTGTTTCAAGCTGCGACAATTCACATTACTCAAGTCATACAGGTGGGTTGTAAATATAGCTCATCTTTTTTATGATATAAGAGTAGTTATGATTTACATAATTTAAATTCATGGGTTTGCGATAGTAATACTGTATATATTGTAGTTCTCAGTTCCATTGCTGTGTCTTAAATCTTTGTTATTGAAACATACCTTAGAAAAACCCTTTTGGATGCTCCAGGAATGAGCTGGGTAAGCATATGTTTAATCGAATAATATTTAAATTCTAATTACCTAACTATTAATTATTTAAATAAATTACTTAATTCAACCTATACTTTTATTTCAATATAGGGTTTCTAGTTTTGGTCCCAATCTTGGTTATAGTGTTGGTTCTACTTTTTCCAATAACTTCAATTCCGATTCAGTACACTGACCAACAACCTACGAAGTCATATCTAAGCTACCTTTGTCACCTAAATATTGAACAGTCTTTCTCAAGATCTAATATAAGAAAACACCTTTGTTATGGTTTCTCCAGGAAACAACTATTAAGATAAGTTGATTTAGAAATAGAGAGATAAGATCACATACCTTATACTACACATATTATGTTCTGTATTAGTTATTCAGTTAGTTTTGAGTTTGAACCAAATCCTGTTGTTAATTATAAAATTAGGTTTGCAAGCCTTTTTGAGGGCTCATTGTATTATTAAATCGAGTATTTTTTTTAATTCTTGATTTTCCTTCATTTATCATTGACCCTTAACTAATCGGGTGTTTTTCCGATTCGTGATTTTGTATCACTCATTATTGACCCTTTAATATTGTACCACCCCTATCCAGTTTTAGTTTACTACATATTACCTTAAACACTTTTATCTATTATTATATATCTCTAACTAGTATTATATATATTTATATATATATCATTTATATATAGTATATATATATTATATTATATATATATAATATATATATATATATATATATATATATATAATATATATATAAACACTGCATTGAATCCACACATATCAAATTAACCCAATTGATAGAGCGGTCCAGAGTTCAGGACAATTACCCTCCGATTGATGAAAAGAATAATAGCTCTTAATAGGAAAGTTGTCCAACAAAGAATATCTTGATTGTTGAATGGATTCCCATCTTTATCGGGAGGTCTTCTACTTCAATTAAAGGTAATAGTCCAATTCTTGAATTAGTTACACTAATCATTAATCAGAATTGGATCAGAGTTGTAGAAGCAATTTTGTTAAGATTTTGTGGTATCATTATAGAAATGCAATTAACTTAATACCCCTAATACTTTACTCCCCTATATATATATATATATATATATATATATATATATATATATATATATATATATATATATATATATATATATATATATATATATATATATATATATATATATATATATATATATATATATATATAACAACTATAACTATATATATACCATATATATATATATATATATATATATATATATATATATACTCTATATATAAAATAACCAACCTGAGAACATTGTTGATAACTGAAATTTTCTGAATCCAAATCTTCTTCTTTAATTTCAACTTCAGATTTGATATCCATTTTTTATTGATTTTAATTTATATAAATTTCCAATAGCTAATTAACACATTATAAACAGAATAAAAAATATTTTCTAAAAATTTGCATTAAAATCTAATTCAAAGTCTTCAAGAATAAACATGTCAAATATTTCCAAAAATTCTAAATCTAAATATTTTACTCTGATTGATTTAACTTAGATTGATAATACATTTATGAGCTCAAGTTTGTTTGAAGTGACAAATTCTTAAATCACAAAATCACAAAATTTACCCAACATATTTTAGGCACATTTTTATTTTTCCCTACCATTTTGTTGAGTTGTGAGCTCAAAAGTTTTATTTTATATTTAATTAATAAAATTTTGCGCATAGCTTCGCTGTATTATTGAATAAAATATTAAAAAGTAATTTAAAATCTAAATAATGTAAGGCACAATAAAGGTAAATTTTCACTAAATGTTTTTCACTAAATATTATAACAAAAAAATATTTTCGATACGGAATAGCACAAAAATTAGGCCTTAGAAAATAAGGCGAAATTACACACCTTGTACTATTCGAGACAAAGGTAACACAGAGGATTCTCAGAGCACAAAGCTTGTGTAAAGAAATCAGTGGTGCTCGTTAAACAGTTTATAAAAAGTCTTTGCGAATAAACTTGATAAGATAAGTGGTTTAGACACTAAAAAGGAGAGATTCTAAAATGCTTCTTGAAGCGAAGATGGCGAATTCGTTGTCCAATAGGAAGCAAGATTTTAGGTCACGTGAGAGGTAGGACGATAATACTGAAAAGGAAGAAAGAGAAGGTAATATAGCTCCCCCCCGAACAGAGGAGCGTCGAGAGGGATTAAGGTGAAAAGCGAACCACTGGACGTAATGCTCGTCCATAACGCGATGTGGGACGTGGTGGACAAGACGGTAAGGTTGCAGTCGGAATGGGTTCCGGATTCGGAGAAGGAATCGGTGTTGGAACAGGAGACAGAGGTGTCTGCATCGGAACAGGAGGCGGAGATGTCGTAGCGCGGGGCGCTGAAGTAGCTGGCGAAGAAGTGACAATAGCTGAGGAGTTGGCAAAGGGTCAGGTTCGGTTGGAGAACAAGTTGATGTAAAAGGCAGAATGGGCATAAAGTCGATATTATCTTGCGAAGTAGAGGTAGATGGTGCGGGTGCCGAAGGTGGAGGAGGAGTGGTGGAAGAAGCGGGATCATGTTCGAAATAAGCCGGTTTGATCCTATCCACTGATATGTTTTCGCTTTTGCTCCCCTTCTGTAAGGTGAAAAACTTTCGATAGCGTTTTAATACGAGGAAAGGTCCGTCATAGCGGGCTTGCAAGGGGCTACGGTGTGAATCATGCCGAACTAATACATGAGAGCAAGTCTCCAAATCCGCAGGCATGTGAGTAGGACGGGGAGGGTGGCGTGGCAAAGACGGCTTCCACGCCTCCTCAGTACACTGACGAAGGCGGGACAGGAAGGTGTGCTGGTTCGTAGTTTTTGGAGAGGGAAGTACGAACTCACCAGGTATTCGAATGGTGGAGCCATAGACGAGCTCAGCAGAGGAGCATTTAAGGTGTTCTTTGTACGAAGTTCGGATGCCGAGGAGGACAAGAGGAAGAGTTTCGGACCAATTTTCCGGTGTTCCATGGGCCATAAGAGAGGCCTTTAGCTGTCGGTGGAACCTCTCTATGAGCCCTTGAGCTTGCGGATGGTAGCTGCAAGAGCGAAGGCGCTTAGAGCCGATTAAAGTCATAAGGTCCTTCCAGAGGTGAGACTCAAACTGCCTACCCTGGTCTGTGGACACAGTCGACGGAGTGCCAAACCTGGCTATCCAGTTGTACAGAAATGCCTGAGCAATTGTCTCGCTGGAAGTATCACGCAAGGGAATGGCTTCTACCCATCGATGTATCGGTCTATGCAAGTTAAAATGTGTGTGAAACCATTTGAAGGTGGTAAAGGGCCGACTAAATCAATATGCACCTGGTCAAAGCGTTCACCAGGGGGAAGAAATTGCTGAAGAGGTGCGACAGTGTGCCTGTGCACTTTAGATTTTTGACAGTTGAGACACTGCGTTGTCCACTGTTTAACATCCTTTAGTAAGGACGGCCAAACGAAATGCTTACCTATTTTAACTTGACTACCTTTTACCCCTGGGTGCGACACGTCGTGAATGGTGTGAAACACCTTTCTGCGCATGGGGGTAGGTACGACTGGACGAGGATGTGCTGAAGAGACATCGCATAACAAAGGGGGAAAACCAAAAATTTCTACAGTTTGGATGTCGTAGGAAGAAGCACTAGGAAAAACAATGTCTTCGAGTTGCTGCAGACGAGCCATTTCGACGAAATCAGGTAGGGGAGAGATTGCGTTAATTCGGGATAGAGCATCGGCAGGAATATTGTCTTTTCCTTTTATATGGCGGATATCAGTTGTGAATTGGGCAATGAATTCAAGGTGGCGTGCTTCACGAGGGGACTGTTTCACTCTGGAAGCTGTAATGGCATGCGTGATGGGTAAATGATCGGTTACAACATGGAATTCCCGACCTTCTATGAAGTAACGGAAGTGCTTAATAGCTAAATAAATTGCGAGAAGTTCCCTTCCAAATGCGCTGTACCTTGTTTCAGGCGGCTGGAACTTTTTAGAAAAGAAAGCTAATGGACGCCATTCGTTATCAATGAACTGTTGTAGGACGGCACCTGCCGCGAAATCTGAAGCGTCTGTGTTGATTCTAGTCGGGGCTGTGTCGGATGGAAATATAAGTAACACGGAAGAGGCAAGGGCTTCCTTGATGGCGGTGAAGGCATTAGTTGCTTCGTCGTTCCAATCTACAGTGACAGAAGCAGCAGAACCTTTACGTGGATGCTTAAGAAGTGCGTGAAGCGGGAGGAGAATTTTAGCGGCGGACGGTATAAAACGATGGTAGAAGTTTACCATCCCTAAAAAACGACGGAGTTGACGCTGTTTTACGGGTTTCGGAAACTCACGAATGGCTGCCACACGATCCTCAAGGGGACGTATACCTTCGGCAGAGATCGTATGTCCAAGAAAGGTTAGGGATGAAACTCCGAATTCACATTTGGAAGAATTGACACATAGACCAAATTCACTAAGTCTGGTAAAAACTTGCCTGAGATGTGAAGTATGTTCTTCCGGAGAGGCACTGGCAATCAATAAGTCGTCTATGTAGGCGAAAACGAAAGGTAAGCCGCGTAATACTGAGTCTAAAAGACGTTGGAATGATTGACTAGCATTTCGTAAACCGAAAGGCGTTCGGAGAAATTCGTAAAGGCCGAAAGGAGTGATAATGGCAGTCTTATGAATGTCTTCCGGATTGACGGGAATTTGAAAAAAGGCGCTGATTAAGTCAATTTTTGAGAAGATAGTACAACCAGAGAGGTGGGATGTGAAATCCTGTAGATGAGGGACATTATAGCGGTCCGGGCGGGTGATCGCATTCAGGCAGCGATAATCGCCAGTCGGGCGATAGTCCCCATTCGGTTTGAGAACCATATGTAATGGAGAGGCGTAATCGGACTTTGAGGGGCGGATGATGCCCTTCTCTAAGAGAGATTCAAATTCTAGCTTTGCCGCTTTGAGTTTATCTGGTGCAAGACGTCGTGCATGAGAGAATGGAGGTCTGCCAGAAGTTTCAATGTGATGAACAACATTATGTTTCACAGGAGGGAACTTGGAGACTGGAGAAAGAAGCTCTGGAAAATCGGTGATTAATAATGATTCAAAAACATTATTAGATGGAGAAAGATGTATGCCACTGATGGAAGCAGATGCACGAATACAAGCGGATGAGAAATGTGTCTCAAAATCAATGATGCGGTTGTGGTTCATGTCAACAAGAAGGTTGAAGTGGGACAGGAAGTCTGCACCTAATATTGGTAATGTGACGTCAGCTATCGTGAAGTCCCATATAAAATCACGACGGAACGAGAGCGTTAAATGGAGTCGTTTGGTGCCATAAGTGTTAATGGTTGTGCCATTGGCGGCGCGTAAAGAGCCTGATGGTTCTGGAGCATGAGTTTTTCCGAGGATGGAACGTGGCACCGCGGAAATGGTACTGCCGCTATCTACGAGAAAAGATAGTTTGGTGGATGGATCGTAGACACAAAGCAAGTTGGACGCATTAGAAACCACCCCAAGCGAATTTACGGAGCGGTGTTTAAGTTTAAATTCCCGAATGTACAAGGCTTAAGACATGACCGAGTTTGATCTCCAAAACGTTGATGGTTCCTACAAATACCCTGTTGGTTATGTGATGGAAACTGAACTAAAGCCTGAGAATCAACAGGAGAAGAGGCGAACTGACGCGAAGGAGTAGGTGAGCGACGATATGAACGTCGTTGCATAGTTGGAGAGCGAGAATTATGACCATAATTGTAAGCAGAATAAGTATTTGATGCATTGGGAGGGGGCTGGGGGTATGAAGGATTGGGAGGAGGCTGAGGGTATGAAGGGGGTTGCGAATAAGGATGAGGAGAGGACTGAGGATACTGTTGTTGAGGATAAGGATATTGTTGTTGAGGATAAGGATATTGTTGTTGAGGATAAGGAAGGGAAGGAGGAGCAGTGGAACGCGTTTCCAAAGCTCGCAATCTCGTAGTTAAGTCCATGATGGTGTTCTGTAACACCTGTAGTTGTGATAAAATATAAGCATTTTCTGGGGCCGGTGGGTGCCGAAGTGCATTTACTGACTCACTCACATGTGAAGGTGACGCTGGTGGTAAGTTATTATTACCGGTGGGATCCGTGATATGCGAAACTTGTGATGGTATGTCTGCTGTCGGAAGAGGTTTCGCTTTACAAACCCTATCTGCATAAGTAGCGAGCTCTTGCAATGAACAGTTAGGATCGACCGTTGCTAAACGCAGTTGCATCTCTGTGGGAAGTTTTTGTAGGAAGAGATGACGAACAATGTGTATACAATTACCTACGGGAGGACCGTCAAGGAGATTTAGCATATCTGATAGCAGTACTGAAGGAAGACGGTCTCCAAGAGAGCCACCAGTCAAAAGTTTTTTTACTTTTTCGGCATCGGTTTCCCCCAGCCGGTTTAAAAGTTCGGATTTCAGTTGAGTATAGGGCTGGTTGTGGGAATGTAAGGAGGGTAAAACATCTTTCAGGCGCTGTAATACGGGAACAGGCAAGATATTTAAAAGAGCTCTGAATCGTGCAAGCTCATTGGTGGATTCCAGCTGGAGCTCGAGTAATGTAAAGGTCAAATCGAGATCGTTGGTGACAAACTTACCAGTATATACACCAGATGATTCCCTGTCTGAAGCAGGCTGTTGGGATATAACATTCATATTTTCAGTATTTGCAGCGTCAGGAGGGGACATGATTACGAAAATCAAAAATATAAAATTGTAAAAAAAAAAATAAAAATTTTGAAGACAATATTACGAGATCAAAAAAAATAAAATGTGCCTAAGATGCGATTTGCACACGCTAAATATTATGAAAATAATGGTCAGGGACCAGATAATAGACTAAATACTACAAAAAGGTATACAATGGATGAGGAAAATATATAGTAAGCCGCTTTTACGGGCTAAAATAATGTAAAAATAAATGATTAAAATATGTAAATTGCAAAAATATTTTGAGGACAATTACGAAATTAAATGCGCTAAAAACGCAACTTACATACGCTAAATATGAAAAATATGATGGTCGGAGACCAAAAACAGAGTAAATTTTTACAAATATGTATAGGAATGTTAACAAAAATACATATTAGGCCGCTTTTATGGGCCACAATGATGTAGAAAAAATTATTTGAAAATGATCGTATGGGAATTCTCTGGATTTCATACTTAAATTTTTATCGTAATATAATATTAAATATTTATAATTATATAATAAATGGATGCGGATCCGTGTATCCTGTTGATACGAGAGAGGATTCCAGGAATGCTGGGATATGTAACAACGTCAGCACTCACTCCAGGTCATCAATGTTACGTTCAGGGACGTAACTGAAGTTTCAGAAGGCTGTAGTAACAAAACTCGTTTTCGGTTGTCAAAATCTTGTACTATTCGAGGCAAAGGTAACACAGAGGATTTTCAGAGCACAAAGCTTGTGTAAAGAAATCAGTGGTGCACGTTAAACAGTTTATAAAAAGTCTTTGCGAATAAACTTGATAAGATAAGTGGTTTAGACACTAAAAAGGAGAGATTCTAAAATGCTTCTTGAAGCGAAGATGGCGAATTCGTTGTCCAATAGGAAGCAAGATTTTAGGTCACGTGAGAGGTAGGACGATAATACTAAAAAGGAAGAAAAAGAAGGTAATAATATATATATATATATATATATATATATATATATATATATATATATATATATATATATATATATACACACAAATAAGTTGCTACACAGCACCAGCATGCCACACATTTGAGCCATTAGTCTATTCATATATATATTCTTCTTATCTATATTATTCACTGTTTTCTGCTCATTAATTACTATTACAATGATTGCTTCCCAAATTACATTTTGAAAATGAAAAAAAAATCATTTTAGCAATAATAGTGTACATATATTATTTGAACAATATTTTTGAATTATTCTTAATGATTTTAAAAGATCGCTAAATTTATTTTAACATCTTAATTATATATATATATATATATATATATATATATATATATATATATATATATATATATATATATATAACTTAAAAAATATATATTTTTTTATATATATATATAATATATATATTTATATATATATATATATATATATATATATATATATATATATATATATATATATATATATATATATATATATATATATATATATATATATATATATATATATATATACCGTCAAACGGGGCAACTTCGAAACCTGGGGAATCTTCAGAATTTCTAGTTTTTAGTGTTTTATAAAAAAAACTAAAAGTTTTATGAAAAAAAATATTTTAATAAAAGTTGTAGCAGACTAACAGGTGCAGTGAAGTGCAAAAACAAATTTTTTGTTAAAAATATATGCCTTTATAAATAAACTTTGATAAATTAATATAAGAAAGTAACTATTTTTAATTTAGATTTAAAAGGTCTGTGTACGAAAAATGAAAACAATTGTAAAATTTGTTCACCCAGTGTTTGATAGTACATGTTTTAAGCTATATATACATATAAAATACATATTGATAGCACATTTCATTAAAAAGTTATTCAACTTTGAACCCAGGACAATTTCAGAATTCCTTTGTCTTCTCTGCCAAGCATTCTGCGCTTTTCAGTTGAGACCCCACTCCAGGGGGTCCTCAGGCTCATTTGAGGGTCTTAGAACCCTCAAATTAGAGATCTACGTAATTAAAAACATATAAAGATCTCATTTGACCTAATATGCAGCTGAAGCCAGAATTCAGTCTGGCTCCGGATCCAGCTCTGACTCTGGTACATGTGATGTCACTTAATTTAATATCAGGACTCTATTTCAATCAGGGTTGGCATGAGTGGGCCCGACCCGAAAAAACCCACGTTTTTCAAAAACCACTTGAAAAACCCGCTATTTTGCCCACTTGGTTTTTATTTTTTTCAGAAAAATTGCATGTAAAAATAGTAAAACAAAAATGAAAATATTGGAAATTATACTCTTTTACTTAGTGAAATGTTTATAAACTCATTTTAATTCATTTGTTGAAAGAAATATATATATATATATATATATATATATATATATATATATATATACCATATATATATTTTTCTCTCTACCATATATATATATATATATATATATATATATATATATATATATATATATATATATATCATATATATCATATATAAAGTTTAAATATTAAAAAAGTACACTTGAAAAAACCCGCTATTTTGCCCACTTGGGTTTTTTCAATTTTTTTTCAGAATAATTGCATGTAAAAATAGTAAAACAAAAATGAAAATATTGGAAATTATACTCTTTTACTTAGTGAAATATTCATAAGCTCATTTTATTTTAATATAAAAATCTATATCTATTTTTATATAAAGAGAATAAATATGTATATATATATATATAATATATATATATATATATATATATATATATATATATATATATATATATATATATATATATATATATATATATATATATATATATATATATATATATTTATATATAAATAATTTATTTATATATATACCATTATATATATATATATATATATATATAACTATACTATATACTCTCTGTATATCTACTATATATATACTATGCTGCTCTCTCCTCTCTATATAGATACCATGGTATACACTATATATATATATATATGAGCCGTGTCCAAAAGTGGACCTGCTAGATTTCTTCGAGATGGTGAGGAGTAACCAGGTCTTAAGGTTTGTATCATTTCAACAAAGTACTTCAATTCAACACTTAAAAATGAGACGTTGTTAGCATAAAAAAAACTGATATTTTTTGGTCAAGAAATTCTTTTTGTGCAGTTGTCATTTTAATGGTATATTTAGACAAATTCTTTTGAGTTTTTGATGTGTCAGATACAGATAACCATGTTTTCATTGTTGAATGTCTTGCAGCCATCGAAAATTAGATGAATTCCTTTCTTCTACATCTGTAAGATCCATACTTTCAACGGTTGTATTAGCACTTGATTCACTAGATTTGCCAGAATATGACAAGCGCTTACAAGATTTTTTCCGATGCACTTTTATTCTTTCAATTTTATTGCTAATTGTATCACTGTAATATTTACATTTTACTTTGCTGGTGCCTTAGACATTCAGAACCTCCTCAGTCCATTCATTTCCTAGTTTTCTTCTGGATCCAAGAGTCTTTGGCATTACTGCTATAATCAAACTTATAATAACTTAACAAAATTTAAAACAAACAATTAAATTAATATGAAACTGCAGTTATTGCTGAAAAGGAAAGGAAAAATGAAAAAAACCAATTTTCCCCGGGTTTTGGGTTTAGATGAAAAAAACAACCGGGCCTGAGCTTTTTCAAAAAAAAAGTGTTGTGGTTTTTTCATCGTAAAACGGAATTACAATGGTTAGCTAAAAGTTCATCCTCTGGAAATTACCTCCCCCTCACCCTTGACTGGGACAGCTAATCGACTCAGTAACCACAGGAATCGACTCTGAGCATCAGAAACACATATAAACATAACCAACAACAACAAAAACAAAAAAGTAGCTAAGGGTGCCAGATTCAACCGAAAATTGGCTAAATCTGGCAATGCAGTTAATTATCATTCTTACTTACTACTAATGCGTTATGGAAGCTCATTCCAGCTAGTGTTAACCAAAAATGGGTAAGATTTACATTTTTTTTTTTTTTTTTTGGTTTTTAATTAATTGAAAGGTTATGTGGAGAGTTATCATTTAAAATAAAGGATTAATAAGATTCTTGAAAGTACTTACACTCAGTAGTTGGCCAATCCTTATCTATTTTATAACTATAATCTTAAGTATTCTGGTTTAGTTATATTATTATTATTACAAAATTATATATTTTCTGAGATTTATACCCTCATTGACGGGTATATATATATCTATATATCATATATCTATATCTATATATATATATATATATATATATATATATATATATATATATATATATGCTATAATATATATATGTATATATATATATATAATATATATATATATATATATATATATATAAATATATATATATATATATATATATATATATAAATATATATATATATATATATATATATATATATATATATATATAATATATATATATATATAATATATATATATATATATATATATATATATATATATATATATATATATATATATATATAAAAAATTTCTAGTATTTGAACTAATAATATTTGAATTATTTTATTTAATAACACATTTTCCTCAATATGATTTTAATTTTACCCTTAATTTTTCAGTTTTGATCATTAAAAGATTACTAACTGGACCAAACAGACCCTTTGTGATCTTGATGTTGGTATCTTGAGTTTAAAATCATTAAGAATCAATTTTTCTTAAACCAATCGATTTTGAGATAAATGAAAGATGAACATTTTGTCTGTAGAGTAATTCACTGTGCCTCTCTCAACCAATAGGTGCTATTAATTTTACCCATATTTTAGTATGTGTAGTAGTGTGAAATATTTAATAATAGAGTATATCCTACACCATTTTGGAATTGCCCACCAGGATATGACTTACTAGACAACTGGCTCTGGATCATCTCTGAATCTGCAAAAGATCATCACCAGCAGCCTCTAGTCGTCACTATAGGAGTTAGACCAATCTGATAATAACAACAAATTCTATATAAACTACATAGCATAAATCTCAACTGATTTAATAGCTCGCTTATGGTTTTCTTTGGGGATACCCACAAAGGATAAAATGGTTTGAAGGGTAAGGACAGAGACTCCCAAAGATCTGTAGGCAGCTCTCAGCTCTGCTCTAGCAATTTCATATCTAGGACAGAACAACAAAAAATGTTCAACATTTTCCACACAGGGACAATAAAGGGAAACTTGTCAGGCTCAAAACTGGGATTACAAAGCCCTTTCAAGGGGTGATCCCCCATGGGAGCTTCCTTACGAAAGATGAATTCCTTTGGGCACTTTGATAATGGTGAAAGTCATTTTGAGTATTCTTTTGTAGATGAAGGTGAGGAAAGAACTGAGAGTGGCTTACAGGTTGGTTCATCAGTATTATATATGTGATGTTTTGATTAACATTGACCTTCTTCGAAGAATGGTAAAAATTCATGCACCTACTGGGTTGGCAGGAGTATGATGTATACTTTTGTTTAATTTGCTTTATTTAACATAAATGAGGAATATATAAGGGTAATCTGGATAAATGTATGCAAGATAGATGTATGAATATCTTAAACCCTAAGTATCTAGTTCATGTCTAAGAATAACCCTAGTATTGTCTGAACATAATTTGTGGGTGTATAGAGACATCTTTGAAGAAATGATCAAGTTATGTACTACTTTGACGGTATGTAACAGCTTAAGTTTAAATTAACTAATGTAAATGAAAATGTAAATGTAAAAAATATCATATCTTTGATAGGTTAGACACTGTTAAATTGACATTTTTTAGTGGTTAAGGTGTTTTGATCTGTTAGAGTTATTCTAGCTTTGTTAAGAAAATATTGATTTGTTAAAAAGTCCTATCTGCCTGGTGATGATATCGGTAGAAATGAGGACAGTTCGTTTTATGCTGTGTAATGTGGGTTGTTATTTTTGTGTAATATCAGCATTTATTCATAGTTGAAGCCAGTGTTATTTGATAAATGGCATAGACCTTGGTGGTAGCATCATTCTGATCAGATCATTGGTGTCTTTGATGGTTAGGAACTGTTAGATAGCCTACAGCTGATGATGATATATTAGAAAAAGTATGGATGGTTCCGTTTTGCTCTGCCATGAGTTAGATGGGTTGTGTTTTGTGCTAGCAGTTTCACTTATATGCTTTTTAAGTTTTCATGCTCTTCATCTGCTTGGACGCTCAACACACAGAAGAAGTGATGAAGATGTATATACAGTATTAACGATACTTATATTGTTTGGCTTGATCACAATTTAATGAAATACTGTTATAAGACACTAATATTAGCATAGCTGAAAAAAAGATTAGGGACAAAAGTCGTATCAAATTGACTTTGTGATGTCTAATCAAGTTCCTCATACCCATCAGTTAAGATTTTAGTTTTCTTCATACTCAAACAGACCTCCCTCTAGGTGATGAAGAGAGAAGTGCATGGTAATAAAGTTCATTCAATTCACACCGGTGAAGAATTTGCTGAAGTACGGACGATCAATAACATCTTTATGTGACTATTGTTACATAGCAACCACAGTTCTGATCATTATTCTGAAGTGCACAGCAGGAGTGGGTGATTTTTTGATTTTAAAAAAATAAAAAAATAAAAAATATTATTTTTTAATTTTTAGACACAAATTTTCTTTTAATTATTTTTTTTAATTAGTAAATAATCCTAATTTTTACCTAATTAGTAATAAGTTTAGTAAATATAATTATTGTTCAGTTTAATTAAATTATTTAAATTATATATAGCTATATGGTACTGTATAATATCTGAGTAATCTAATTTTATTTATTTCTTTATTGAAAATGATTTGAAACTACATTGATGAATTTACTTATTATATAGATGAAATACCGTCAAGCGGGAAGTAATACCAAAAAAAGGGTAAAATTTGAGACAATGATATCTCAAACTATTAAGATACCATTTTATTGTAGCACTATTTACAAAAATAACCCTTTGTAATTAGTTGTGGTTTAAAAGTAATAAAAAATAAATAAAATCTTTTTAAAACATAAAAATTAGTCCTAAAAATTTGGGGTGGGCAATTCCAAAAAATACAAAAAATGCATGAAATATGTATATAAAGCTACAATTAGCGAGCTATGACATCTTTAATGTTATTAATAAAGTAATATATTCCTCTTATGGCATCTTTGTGTCATATAAATGACTCATATCAAGAGGTCAATTTTCATTCTGCATTCATACATGGTATCTCAGAAGGCTGAAACTTAGCATACATGTAGGTGATGGTTTCACCTCGTCTATAAACGAGTTAATATTATTAACTGCATTCCCCATAAGATTTAAAATGCTCTTTGGGGTATGTTAGATAGGCCGCAATCCTTTCAAGTTCTACCAATGTGGAGTTTTATGCCTCATTGTAGACAGGAGTTCGTGTGGCTTCACCCCCATAAGGATTACACTACACACAAGTTGTTTGTGGTTTATGTAGTCTGTAATGCTAGTTTTGGTGTGTGAGTGAGGTTAAGATTTTATGGCTTGATCCTTTAACAATGTTGTGTGTGAAATCCAGTCATGTGGCCCATGAGCAGGAATTTCCATACATTGATAGTTACGACATGAAGTGTCAAGTCTGGAAGTTTCTAAAGTCGAGGAACCTTATTTTGAGATCGGTGAGACATTTGGAATTAACCCTAATGCCCTGCACTGCACAGCACCAATTTTGGAGAAAATTTTGGAATTGCCCCGGGTACATTAATGTTGCTGTAACCCGGCAGACCAGAAGACGTAACAACAATAATAATAATATAATATATAATAATATATAATAATAATAATATATATATAATAATATAATAATATATATATATATATATATATAATATATATATATATAATATATAATATGTAATATATAATATCTTCTAACTGCTATAATAATATATATATATATGCAATAATAATATATATATATATATATATATATATGGGCCATTTCTGTTTACATAATAATAATAATAATAATAATATATGTATAATAATAATAAATAATATATATATTTATATATATAACTATTTTTTATATAACATATATATATAATATATATATAATATATATATATATATAATATAAAAATATATATATATATATAATAATAATAATAATAATAATATAATATAATATAATAATATAATATGTATATCATATATATATATATAATATATAATATGTAATATATATATATATATATACTATGGGTAACAATAATAATAATATATATATATATATATATATATATATAAATATATATATATATATATATAATATATATATATATATATATATATATATATATATATATATATATATATGTTAATAATAAATATATATATATAAATTTATATATATAATAATAATAATAATAATATATATAATATATATAATATAATAATATAATAATATATATATATATAAATAACAATATATATATATATATATATATATGAGAATTCCTAAAAAAATACATATAAGTTTTCGTGTAAATTAAAGGGAAAAAGAAGTTACGTCTTTGTAGCAGAAGGTAATTTTACAGATTTTCTGAAGTGAAAAATAATTCTTGTTTATTGTTAATGTTTTTAAAAATTTTTAAAGGCTAATAAAACATTTAGTTTCTAATAAAAAAGATGTCTTGCCATTTTTTTTAAAAAACTATAGTTTTTAAGTAAATTAAAAAAAAATTTTTTTGGGGTTTTGCCCCAGGTTTTTGGATTTACCCTAGTTGACAGTATACTTATCACTAATTAGGTGATAACTAGGAATAATTATTAATTTAGAAAAAAAAAATAAAATCAAAAAAATTAAGATTTTTCATAAAAAAATCAGTTGATTTAATCAACTGATTAAATCAATTTGATTTAATCAGTGCCAACCCTGGTGTACAGTGTCAAAGAGTGGTGCACCCAGTCTTAGCCAAGATCAAGACAACTGACTCCCGCATGTATTAAGACTTTTTTAGTTGCTACTCAATCTTGAATAGGTTTAATATTAGACAGTCACCCTTGACATTCATTCCACTGCCCCTGCCAAATATCTCTACACATGACACTCGTGTTTAAATTCTGATAAAGATATAGATAAATCAACTGAGTACAGCCAATTACTCTTTGACCTCTCCTATATCATGCAGGTCAAGTCCCATGACCAGGAATCCTTTAAAATGACCCCTCCTGCCAAAGGGTATATAAACCAAGTTTTTGATTTTGTACATCAAGTAATGGGTGGAAGAACCATGCTGTAAAGCAAAACTGATAAAAATCTGCTAAGAGTACTATTTTATAATGAAACACTTTAAAAGTTAAGTGATTTGTATATAGCATATGCCTCAGCAGTGAAAATTGAACAAATTCAGGTAACAGATACTGAGCCAAAGTATCATTGTACAGGGTTCACACTAAAATTTTGAGATTTGATTTCCCTGACTTTCCCTGACCAAATCTGCAAATTCCTGACAGCGTGTTAGATTATTTTGATTGTATAAAATATGATCCCTCATATTATTGCAGACTATTTACTCAGTTCATACATTAAATTATTAGAAAATTTACTTTAGAAATTGTTCATCGTCATGGATGAATTTAAAAAATATTTTTAGTAATCCTATACCTTACCCATAGCCATGCAAAGCACTCCATTTTTATTTTTTCCAAAAAAACAGTTTTATTTCAACAAAAAGAAAATAAGTTAAAGCTTACATTAATAGCCTAGGTGAATAACGTACACTGTAATCACCAAAAGTTCTAAATGGGGAGATTTAGATTAACTTTTTCTTCTCAAGCATCTGAATTTTTGATTTTCTTAGCTTCTTCTGTTAAAACCTTCAGTTTTAACATCTTTCTCTACTCTTCAAGTTTATTGATCTGTATTGATAATATTCTTTTTCAACCTTTTATTCTCTTCTTTTTCTTTCTGTTTTGACTCTTTGAGATGTTCTTCATATCTCCTATGGGCAGCCCATACATTTGTCAACATTTTTGAGTGATAGGAACTTTGTGAATACTTTCATGAGATCTTATAGCATTGTGCACTGTTCTTTGAGAAATCAGACTATGTTCTTTCAGATTCTCCACTAAAATTGCTTAATTTATAGAAAACCCTCCTTCCACTGTCGCATTTCCATGCGAAAATATCAGTCCTAATTTAATAATTTGCCACAATTCCGCATAACATTGATTCTCAGGTGCTATAGAAGAAAAAAAAACTCATCAAGTCTCTTAGAAGGACAATCACCATCCAAAAATATTTTGAATTTTAATTCAAGGGTAGAATGAGCTTCACTGCAAGTAGAGTATAGTGCTTTTTCTTTCTCAGCAACAGAATCTGTGATTCAGTTATTGGTGTACAATGCCTCTAGCAATAAATCAAATCTTTGTTTCCCTTGTTCTGGCTGATGAAAAACTATACTAGGATCCAATGATGAAAGCCATTGGACAGGCTTGTACTTCAGAGGACATCTTTCTAATATCTTTTCTGTCATTTTGATTTGCACAGTCTGGCATTCAAGTTTGTCATGTAAATCTAATGCAAAAGGCTTAGTTGTTGGTTGTAGCAGGCATTTTACTGGACTTAAGAAATCTTTCCATAATATTAAGTACGAGACATTGTAAATCTGTGAACAGAAATGAACCAAGGTTCAACGTCCAACCACTGGTCGTTAAAGTTAAGCTTTTTTTTGCTTGAAGTCATTTTATAAATAAATAATAAATACCTTCAACTGCACAAAAAAATGCCACCTCAAACCTCAAAAAAAAAAAACACCTCAAAGTATAATTCCCTAAAAAGAAAAAGATATAAACAGATTAAGTCATAAGTCATACAGTCTAAAACACATCCATATACCAATCACCTTCAATCGGAAGGATGAACTTGGAACAACTTC
The DNA here is from genome assembly GCA_015478945.1 of Trachelipus rathkii. Taxonomy (NCBI): domain Eukaryota; kingdom Metazoa; phylum Arthropoda; class Malacostraca; order Isopoda; family Trachelipodidae; genus Trachelipus; species Trachelipus rathkii. Next base: position 48,533 of record JABUQX010032265.1, read on the forward strand.
TACGAACAGAATAGGAAGAATAGTAGGTAATAGTGAACTAAAAATAGAAAGAAACAGGATAGAAGTAGATTTATGGAATGTCATTCCTCGCCCATCCTTTTCATTCACTTATCAAATACATCTCTCATTCCACAATTATACAGTAAGGGAAAAAAAAATATCAAAAATATGTAACTTGGTCCATGGATCATTCTTCATATGTTTGGAAATTTAATTACACCTGATTTTAAATTTCCCCGGACTTTCAGCACATTTTCGTTTCCCTGACTTTCCCTGACTAATTTTTTTCCTGACTTTCCCTGTGAACCCTGTTATAGAGAAATGTACTGCCAATATTAGAATTAATTTTAGACCCATCTGTGAGAACAATGGTATAATGGTGTCCTTCGAGAAGATGAACCCTTTCTAAGAATAATTTCCTGTAAATAACTGATGATGTGACATTCTTAGGGTATTTCAGAAAGGTGCTATCATATTCTAAATTGAGAGAGGAGTCAGGATATCTTAAGGAAATCTTTGCCAAGTGCTCCACAAGAAGATCATGAGTCTGAAAGAAATTCTTCAATCTACCAAAACATGGTAGGTGATATGGTCTAGTGTTAAAAAAGTCATATAGTAATCATTATAAAAGCAACCGACAGGATGATCTTTTAATGCAAGCTGGCTACTAATGTAGTTAAGGCCAAGAAATTTCCATTGAATACTCAAAGGCATGACATGAGCTTAGACTTCCAAGAAGTCTACCCTAAGTGCATTTAAAACCTGGCACACGAGAAATCACTGAGAAATTGTATCCTATTCAGTTGCACAAGAATATATACTCTGAAGAGTATCAAATTAAGCAAACATGTCCCGATTCTTGACTACAATCCATGAGATATAAATACAGCAATATATCATTATCCAACCCCCAGACATTGCCACTAAGAAATTTCAGGAGGAACAGGGACTTTTGACTCCTCTGCACAAGCTCTGTGATGTGTGATTTCCAGATAAGCACGGTCAAATTCTAACCCAGAAACTTGTGTATTAGTATAACAAATATCAGAGTTGCACAAGGACAATAATGGTAAATCCTGCCTATCTAATAGCCGTCTAGTAAAAACAACTGCTTTCGTCTTGCAGGGAGAAAAAGTTATTCCCCATGTTTCTGACCACACTGTTGACATCAGGGCATTTTCAATCCACTGTAATGCTGTGTAGATGTCGAAGAAAACACCAGAA
>JABUQX010032266.1:20000-21722 GCA_015478945.1 Trachelipus rathkii
ATGCACCACATGTGATAGAAGTAACGTGAGGGGCACCGCGTGCCCTCCTATGATAGCGAAAAAACGCGAGCTCACTAGACACGACTACCATAGTACAATTGGTCCGTAGACGATGCTAAGTGCTAGATTGGCAGAGCACACCATGTTGACTCTAGCCATCACAGACGGACCTGTTTACTCCTTCAGAAACATACAACACCTAACGAGATTGTTAAAGAGGAGGGATGACAACCCCTCTTAAGTATAATGGCCGGGTACACGCCACGATGGCGAAGCTCACGCGACAAAGTATAGCACGGGTACTATAATTCACTGCATGTTGGGCCTATGCGAAAGGAAATCCGAGGAGGTCGAGAAGCTCTCTAGGAGAGAGGAGAGAGAGTGGACTATCTGACTGAGATCTCCGTTCACTCCTAACCCATCCCAACACGAATGTCTTTATATGTTATGTACCATCGCATAGGGGTGAATGGGGTTATATATAGAGTACCTCATGTCGAAAAAAGATAGCACAGGGTCCGTCTTATTCGGCAGGACAAAACGCTAGGAGTGTCTTTTTGAAGAGGCGACAATGTAGATTGTACAGACACAACCAGCAGGGCGCTCGTGTTGCAAAAGAGTGAGCATATGTATCTCGAGACCGATTGGCTGGCCTGCCTGGCGCATTGGTGCACAGCGAGCAAGAAAAAAAAAAGTCGTGACAGACTGAGAGGCAACTCCTAGACGTATGACAAAAGGGATGCAGATGATTTGAAAATGAAGTGGAAAGAATGGAGAGTTGGATCCCATCGGACACAGAGTGAACAGGTGAGAAGTACAGCTGAGGAGATTCATTGAAATGAAAAAGTAAGAATCAGAAGTTGGACGATAAACTAGAACCTTGACGGAACACCACATTAACAGGCAAAGGAGGAAGAAGTCGCTCCCCATCAACGAGTGCTGAACGGAGCGACAGAGAGAAACACTTGACAAGAGTAAAAGCCAAAGAGAAAGAGGAAACCACCAAAGGAAGGGAGCTTAGAGAGTAGCGATGCATGCCATACTCGGATCAAAAGCCTTTGATATATCGAGTGCCACGACCCCAAGACTCGCACTCCCATAACTCCCCTCAACGCGGCAAGACCCATAAAATCAATAAGATTCAAGGAAAGCTGTGTCACGCAGTTGAACCTCTGAGCGTCGAAAGCATCTGATGATGCTGAAGGGATGAGACTCCCGATGATCCAGGAAATGGAGAGGTTAAGGAAGAGTTTCAAAAGATCTTAGATATGAATACAAGTAGAGAGCTATAGGACGATAGTTAAAGGATCAGAGCGGCTGCCTTTTTCGGGATGGTTGGACATATGCGCGCTTCCAGCACTGAGGAAATGTTCTAGTATTAAGGGGCATAGAGAGTAGAGTTGATCGAGGAAAGGGGCCAGCTCCGGAAGCACAACCTTCCCGTCAAACACGTGGGGAGGATGCCATCACGGGCCGAACTAGCCCTTCCTGCCTCATAGATCTCGAAATCTACACCCGATCATCGCGTAACACCATGGGAAGAGGCATAGCGAAAACCTGAAGAGGTAGAGAACAGAAGGAGGGCAATCTGCGGAATCGTCCAGGGTAGATATTAGTGAAAAGGAGGCCGAAGAGATTAGTTTTTTTCTAGTAGGAGAGGTTTAGGCTACAGAACCCGTCAGAGCGGAATAAGTGGAGGGAATGCGTTCAAACAAAGTTATT
>JABUQX010032267.1:0-10000 GCA_015478945.1 Trachelipus rathkii
ATTTATAATTATTTATATTATTTAATTATTATATATTCAATATTATCATTATAATTAAATCAATGTATCATTATCATTATCATTAATCATTATCATTATCATTACATATAATCATTTATTTAATTATATTGATAATTATTATTATTATTCATGTATAATTTATTATTATTATTATATATTTCTTTCCCCAGATAGGGTGCAGGTGTATGCATAACGACTGGAACATAATCATAGTGAAATTATAAGAACATGACCGCAAAGTCGAATGAAAGCCCTCTGTTTACACTGAGAGTTCAATATATATATATATAAATTCCTTACTACTATAATGTGAAAAATTCGTACCGCTTATCAGAAAACCACTACTAGAGTTCCAAGACAGAGACGACGGACCTTTACACTATGGTATCTCGCAATGTGGGGGACTTCATCCATCTGGTTGACAGAGCCTCACAACCTATACCCAACCTCTCAAAATCAACCCTCCATTCACTCCTATTAATTGAAACCTCTTCGCCTTAGCCAATACATCGATTCGCTCTCCCTCAGTAGCATTCTTATATACATGAGAGCTCTCAAATTACAAACTTTTTTCTTCTAGTGATCCCAAACCGTATCGATTTATCAGCACACTTCACTACTATATCATCCTCGAGTTAGTAACGCAAACCGAGTCATAATCATCCATATAGCTTTCCATATTACCAATCATCTTTAAGGGTATTATCGTTTATTCTTCCATTTACGCCCCTCTTTCACTATACCACACACACCTCCGCTAATGGCGTATTCAAATTCCTCATTTTCATAGAATCTTCTCACAGCTAAACAACGCCCACTACAGATTGTCCTGTGGCGTGGACTACTATTGATATAAATACCTTTAGATTATAACCTCTTATTCCAAGACCATAGTCTCACTAATACTATACATTAACACAGGTTAACAACATACCCTACCCTCATTCAAAACCTTAGCGCACACTACTTTCCCCCAAGACTTAGTTCATTTATATCCAACAAGGATTTTAATTACACTCCTGCTCAACCTTTCTACCATTCACTAACTTTTCTACACATTAGCTGCAATCATCTCGTTCATTTTTCATCCTCACAACATTATCCTTAATATTATTAAACTCCGATATCTTGTTCTAGTGCTCACTCATCCAACGATGAATTCACACCTTATATATAGCGGATCTCTCCAATAACTTTACTACTATCTACATTTACTTTTATCAACCAGCTAATTTTACATCAGCCCTGTCAAACTCGCTACCAAGAGGATTCTCTAATATTCATTTTCCGATTCGCACACCAATACACCAATCGTCCGCTAAACATTACAGCGGGTACCCTCTATTTCTACTTCATTCTCCTCATTCTAACAACCTTTACCCAACTCTAAACTCTATTCATAACCACCATCCAAATAGAAAATAACAAAGACATGAATTTTCTTAACACCTGACTGCTGCTACTCAGTCACTTTTCAACTCCATTTATTTCATACATACGTATGCTCACTATTCGACATATATTTTTTTTGATCCATTCTAGAAATTTTTGTTTTCTATTTTCGATACATTTAACTGAATTTATAATTGCACAATGATGTAGCGTTCACTTAAAATACTTATTTAACCTTCTTACCCTAAGTTCACATTTAAAAACAATCGTCATACTTATTTTCTTCACCACTATTCATATCCTTATCTCACTTTACCTGCCATCCAATGCACCCCAGTATAACTTATATTAATCTTAACATAAAATCCATAATATGATCTCCGATATATAGTATACCGTATATATATATATATATATACATAATACCAATCCACTTACTGATATTAACATTACATTCATATACTCAACTATCAACACATTCTATCTTAACAATTCAACAAACCAAATCATTAATAACTTATTATCACTTTGGTACATTAGCCAACTTATTTATGTATACTCTTTTGTTTAAAGAAAGTACTGTAATTACTTATACATAGTATCTCTCTCCACACATGAAAAATCAATAACTCATTCCTACCATCTCAATTTTTCTCGCCTTCTCACTATCCCAAAATGTATACCTAGTTATTTATATCTTTTTATTTTTATTTTGTTTTTTTTTTTAAAATTTTATATTATTATTGCAATTATTATTATTATTATTATTATTATATTATTATTATTATAATATTATTATTATTATTATATTATTAGTTATTATTTAATTATATTAATTATTATATATAAATCCAACCTATATTAGGTAATATCAGTCACCAACACATCTAAATAACTGAAGCTACCTACTTAATATAACACTCACCCATTTAACAAAACATCATTCAGATTTATCCCAGAAATTGCACTTTCTTCTGCAACATCACTAATATATATATATATATACTCAAGATGTGAAATACCACATATAATACAACCACATATATATACTTGACCTTATTATTCAACTTATAAATTTTAAACTAATAAAGAATTCTAGTTACTATATATATATATGTATATATATATATACTACAAAACATAATACCACATATAGCTCTGTGCCATAATACTACGGCTATCATTAGTGAATCTAGCAACTCTTCTGCTTCTCCTTCTATCATTCCTTACCACTCCAGCACACATAACATATAGTAATACACATACACGTATATTAATATATATTATAATTATTATATATATAAATATATATATATATATATTTTATATATATATAATTATAATTATATAATATATACCAAATACTCACACATTACATTATTATTCACCGTTTATCACTATTTCTAATACTTTATATATTATTAATATATATATATTTATATATATATTATATATAATATTATATAGTATATATATATATATATTAATATATAATTATATTATATAAAATATAATTTTAATATATAATATTATTATATATTATATTTATTATTAATATAATATATTAATATAAATATATTAATTAGATATTATATGCTATTTATAAGATGGTTGACTATCCAGAGGTATAAGAACGAATAATCAATATATAATTAATCCAAGTATCTGTTATTTAATTTATAAATATTTTTTATGGTAAATATTACAATTTAAAATTTATATAGTTGGGATAAACAATCGATATATTAACCTAACTTAACCCACAATATAATACTATCATTAATATATATATATATAAACTTAACAAAACTTATAACCTAAATTAACCTATTACCTAATATATATTAAAACGTATGTCAAACGGTATTCTACACGTATATATAAATGTACTAATATATATTAGTATTACTCGTATTTATATATATATATATATATTATATTAAATAATTAATATATATATATGATATATATGTATATATAATATATATATATTATATTATATATATATATTATATTTAAATTATTAATATTATATATATTATATATATATAAATATATATATTATATAATATATATACATATATATATATCTAATATATATACTAAATATTTATTAAGTATATATATTATATATTAAATATATATAGTAAGTATATTAATTAATATTAATAATATATAATAATATATATATATAGTATATATAAATATATATATATATATAATACTAGTATATATATTATATAATATATCTATATATACTAGTATTATATTTATAAGATATAGCCCGCATTCACTATGTTCTGATAACATTAATATCCTTTCATATGATATTGTATCCCAGCTAGGACTATCTATTAGCCGCCGTCATTATTCCTATCTATTATCAGATCTCATTATAAAACAAATAACCTATTCCAAAGATTATATACCATATTACTTTATCCGAATTCACTTTCCCTCACTTTATAGTAGTAAACTATCCCTGATCATTTTATCCTCGTTTCTACAAGAAGTGTATATATATATCTTCATAATATTATTTATGATATTTATTGTATTTTACAGTAATTAATCATATGAGACTTAATAATAATTTAATTATTATAATGCGTATGGTATATTTTTTCTTTTTTTATTTTAGTTTTTTTATTTGAGTTTATTTTTATAATTAGATACTGATGATTACATTTATCTACTAGTTTCTAAAGATTTTATTTATTGAACGTTTGAAATATCGTAATTGCACCTATAGGAGACCTAGCAACTCGATATGGGTGTTATTAGGATTAATATATTATTCAACCCAGTGTGTAGCTAATATACTGTATATGGAGATTTATGAGTGAGCAGTGGTGGATCCTGTACATTAACTCTATTAGACAAAAAAAAATAAAAATAATATATAATATTTATAATATAATCATATATCATAATTAATATATATATATATTAATTTTATGTATTAAATAAAAAAAATAAATACATTTAAAAAACGTCTCGTTCAGTTTTTTTTTAAATATCTTTTATTTTATTAAGAACTAAATTTATCATTTATTCGCCCTAATTTAAGCTACTCAAAATATTTTTGTTTCACCAAGCGGATTAACTAAATATATTCATATCAATGTATTCACACCAATATACACACAGTCACACACATAACATACAATCAATCAACATACACCACCTTCAACACACACCAACACACATATATATCATATATAATAATATATATAGATATATAACACTATAGTAATATATATATATATATCATATATATATACTATATATAATATATATATTTATATACTATATATATATAAATGGGTGCGGTGGACGTAGCGACATGGGGAACCACATATTTTACGATGCACATATAGTATATATATATATATATATATAATATATAATTAATATATATATTATTATATATATTAGTATACCATGGTTAATTTGTAATATAGTGAGCTATATGGTTATGAGAATTAAATAGCAGGTATAGATATAAAGTACATATATAGTGGTTATCTAAGAAATGGACATAATACTTTAGGGTGAGGATGTGCTAGTAGTTGATGATAAAATAATAATAATATTGATATATAAATATGATGATGAACGTATTAGAGAGTTGCTTGGTGTGGAGATTAAGAAAGGGGAAGATGAGAGAATAAATGAAAGTACGTATATGTTGATAATATGGGTTATATGGTTACATTATATAGTTGGAAACATAAATAAGGATGTGAATATAAGATGTTGTTTGGTTATAATATAGCGGAATGGTATAGTAGGTTAGAGTATGCTGGATAAAAAAACGATCATCAAAAGAACAAATAGTAAAGAATTGTGAGTATAAGTATTATTATAGGATAATATGGCCTTTAGTAAGGTCAAGAGATATTATGTAGAGATTTGGCACATAGGGCGAGAAGAATAGATAGTGTATAGTAGGAATGTGAATTATGGTACGGGTTATATATATTTATATAAATAGTATACACATAATAGGCGGGTAAATGTTAATGTAAGCGCTCAACCTATGTGCCATGTGGACTTGTATACTACACCATTCCAAATTTGAAAGCATGAGTGAGGAGTTATCAGGGTATATGCCATACGTTATCAGTGTTCTGTCCTACGAGATACACCCACCTTGTTGTACAAGCCTCTAGGGTTTTATTAATCTTTCTTTGATAACTGCCTAACTGATCTGGGACTCATTGAACAATGTGAATAAAAGGTTATATTTGATTCTGGAAAAGTTAGCTGTCCAATTTAATTATAGACTTGGAAACTTATACTTATTAGACTGACGTTACTATAAACGTATTTTATCTTTTGTTATTGGGACTCTATACTTCTTATTCATGTATTCCTGAGTAGCTATTAGTATTATCAACTATCGTGACCTCTAAGAATAATTGCGCGCGAGTTCTCTCGAGCGGAACTCAAGAAGGTGCGGTGAACCTGATAGGAAGAATGGTCAAAAATGAGTCCCTAATGAATTGCTTATGTGCACACAGATGAGAGTCTTGATTCTCTTTGAATATATATAAGATACTCTCGGTTTAAATAATATTAATATTATTTATTATTATCTAAAATTAAATTTGAATATTTTTACGATGATAAATTTATTATTTTGAGCACATACACACTTTGATTTGTATCATTTTCGATTAGATTATACAATTCTAGTGATAGTATGCCAAGGAAGGTAAAGATTATGTGCCTTCGTGAAATGGTTAAGCTACACAATTTTTTTTTTCACACTAAAAGTTATTGAGATTTTTATAGATATAATACGAGAATAATCTCTTAAGTGAGAGCGAAAAAAGGGATGTACTTTTGAGTAATATATACTCTTTGTGGAGCTCAATGCCATTTTACGCTTTATATATTATTATTGATATGTTATACAAATATATATATAAGGGCTAGCTTCTCTTTCTCTCTGTGTACATTTCAATCCTCATTTTAATTCTTATAATCATCCTTGTTGTGTATCTGCGGTTGCTCTCATAATCAATTATTAATCTTCGTAACATACTTAAATTCTCTCTCCTTCCCAAAATGCTCCTCTCTTAATCGTCGCTCACTCAACACGTCTCGTGCGTTTATTCTTCTCGTAAAAAGTCCTTCTTTATCTAAATCATGCTTATACTCTCTCTTCTTTTAATGTACAGCCATTAATATTTTTGCGCGATCTTGATTTATCTCTAATAATTGCATCCTACGGAATGGGAAAAAAACTGACTATCTTAATTAAATGCTGTTTATGTGATATGACCCATTGCACAATTTGTAAAAAAAGATGTGTGTGTCTAAAATTGAATGAATTAGAGTGTGAGCCATTATTATAAGTTTTACGAATTGTAATGATATGAGTAACTCTATATTTTCAAATTTCCAATTATCTTATCTGATTTGTGAGGCACTGATACCTTGCGTTTCCGCTCTGCTTATGAAAGTCCAAATAACTAGTGTCACAACATGAGGGATACTCAGTGTGAGATAAATATTAATTAATAATTAAATAATATAAAACAGAAATATAAAGTTAAGTAGAATGGAGTGAGGTATATATGCAGTTATACACTATGGAACACATAATATGTCTGTAGTTATAAAATTATATTAGGTAATATGTTGGATGTGAAAGTAGTAGAAACTGTATCATATAGTATGATGCATATGATTTTTAGTAAGGTATATAAAAAGTATTATCGAATCGGTATATGAGGCAGGAAAAGGTTAGGGCTTGAGTGAGTAGTGGTTGCATGGTATATTAAAGTTATCGTTGTAATTAGAATGTATTAATAGGGACTATAGTTTTATAATAGAGGAGTGTGCTATAGGTTAATTACCTATAGAGGGTATGTATATTGTTCTACTATGTGTTAATTGTATAGTTAGTTATAGAAGGACTTCATGGTCTGGAAATATAATAAGAGTATATTAAATAGTAATCTAAAGAGTTATCAAAAATGTGTATCAGATTTAGTATAGATCAATATACCTTGGGTGTGTAGTTGACTAGTTGTAGAGAAAGTAGTAATTTGAATAAAATATAATGTAGAATGAACGTATTAAGAGAATTAATGTGTGGTGTGAAGAAGGGGTAAATTTACGAGAGAATTAAAATATGTAAAGACATTTTATAGTTTGAGAGTAGAAATGGTTTTTGGTCATATGTGTATAAAGGAAATGGAATAATGTAGTAATTTAAATACGGTTGGTTAATAAGAGCCGATGTATTTATATATATAACTGTAGCAGAAGTGTGTATGGGTATATAAAACCTGAGACTCACAGGTAGTAATAATTATAGTATATTACATAGAGGTATATATACGGTTCTGTGGAAGACTATCAGAAGAATAAGTGGATTTGAGTCGGTAAAACAGATAATATAGTTTTGAAAGGAGAAGAAAATGTGAGTTTATTTGGTATAGATAGGCTAGAGTAATAGATAATATAAAAAGCGTAATATATCAGATGAAGTGAATGAGTTTTGGGATAGTTTTGAGGTGAAGTATGAGTTATTAACGGGGTATATGGCTATAAACTTGAGAGGTACCAAAGGGTAATCGAACCGGTCTATTAACATTGAAGATCTTATAACCATAAGTGAGGGTCCATAATTACGTTCGGTCCCTATGTAAGCTATTCACTAAAGGGTGGATGTTATTTGATATACATATACCTGAGCAGAACCGAGTTATCTCATCTAAATATATATAAAATGTTAAACACTTTTCGACAAACCCCTCTAGGTTAAAGGTAGCTGATGGGCTTTCTTTCGACTTTTGTCATATCTTTACTATATAATATATATTATATATATATAAAAAAATAAAAACTTATATGTCTTTTTAATTATATTTCACTGAATAGCATTAGCTACGTTATAGTTACACCTTACCACCCATATAATTGAGAGAGATGGGGTGAGGAATCCAAAAAAGGATAAGATGAAGAAGAGAAGAGAATAATAGAGATATGAATAAATTTTTACTGACTAAAGTTCTACATAAAGAACTAATTAACGAATGATTTATTTTAACATAGTAATTTTTCGTGACAGTATAACTGAAATTGAGTATATATTCTCTAGATATTTTTACCTAATCTTGAGTGAGTTATATGATAAATGGAAATTACTATTTATATATAAAGACTTTTCTATGTGCTTTGATGTTACAAAAATAAGAAGATAATTAAATAATTCAATAATAAATTTTTGTTCCACTGGTCTATTTAAATTAGATGATTTGAAGGGTTTTATATATTAAATGGATTATAATAAAATGATGATTAAATTTATCCCTTTATCTATAAAATTGAATTTTATGAAATTCCTATTTTTCTTTTAGAGATAGTAAAATATTTAAAGTAATCCTAAATCAATTAATATTATTGCTAACGAGCTACTATTAGAGTTTAACTAGAAATTATAAACTGAAAAGTCACAAAATAATTATATTTAAGGTAAAAATAGTATAAATAGTTGATTAATTAAAACTATTTATTTAGTGCTGACATCAGAGTGTATTGTTTTATGAGTCTAATACTCTCTTTATATTTTAATTCTATCAGAAAAATCCAGTTTATCTTAAAATGACTACTCCTTCAAAATACATATTAGGAGAATAAGTTTCTTTAGGAGTCATGGATATAGACAGGAATCGTGATTATTATTAGAGCTAATTAGCACCGGCAAACAATTGAAAACAAATACTACTTTTGCTCGGTGTTTAAAATTTAAGTCTTGCGTGTTTTAATAACCTATTGAGCTCACTCATTTATTTTTTTGATATAAAAATAGAGGAGTGTTTATATCGTTAACCTTATACTTAATCACGACTGTAAAGAAAACAATACAATACTTAATAATACGCTTAGCGTATTTCTTTATAGAGCAATCGAGTATTATAACTCTCAAATTTATATCATAAGGAAGAAATGGGATTTATATAAAAGTACATATTTTTTGAATTATTATATTAAGTGAAAACAATATAAATTATATATAGTAGAGGTGATTATATGTTGGGAGTATATTATATGAACATTATATATTAACTTTTTATTTTAAGGTATATTATAATGATAATATATAGAGCTTATCGGACGTTAATTTTAATTTGTATTGGCATATATATAGTTATACAAATGATTTAATAAAACAAGATAAATGCAATAAGATGACTAACAGAAACGTGCTACGTTATCACTTCTGTAGTATTTTGTATGGAAAATTATTTATATATATATCATATAGTATGAAAACAACCTTGTTCCAACTTTTCAAAACAGGTAAATTGCTCATTCACACGAAATCAGAGTTTTTATGGTCAAAGAATTATGAGAGATAATTAAATAAAATAAATCAACAACCCAACCCTCTCCTCCAACACACACCTCACCAACTCAATATATTAATTCGCTCGAGATGTGCACTCAAACACTATTCTAGATTTTGGACAATTCCTCTAAAGGGGTTTGATCACTGACCATATATTATATGTAGAGAACAATAAATTCTATTGCGTATGAGCACAAAGGCATCGCACGAAGCAGT
>JABUQX010032267.1:27500-31488 GCA_015478945.1 Trachelipus rathkii
AGAGAGAGAGAGAGAGAGAGAGAGAGAGAGAGAGAGAGAGAGAGAGAGGGGGGTGTTTGTGTGTGTGTGTGTGCGTGAGAAAGAGAGAGAGAGGATATAAGTGTGGGTGTGGGTGTGTGTATGTATGTATGTATGTATGTATTAGAAATCTTGCTTATTCATGTGGCGGATTAGTGTCAAGTTGCTGAGTGCGTACGTTAGGCATTTTCTTTGGTAAGTAGTTTGTGCATGGCTGGAAACGAATAAAATGTTCTGCAGCTTTCAAGATTTTCTATATATTCCTCATTTCTATCCAAGTACGTTGTTAGTGTTTGCCTATTTATCAGGGATTTTTAGTTATGACAATTTTGTCATTTTAATGTTTAATAATGTTGGTTAATATTCAATCTTAAAGGCGGATCCACACATGGGGAGTTTGTCAAACCCTTGAATCTTTGCGTTTATCATTTAGTTTTTGTTTTTCTCATAAGCGAATGTGCGTCTACACACATTCTTCCCCATGTGTGTATGGGATATTTTTGGCAAAGCTTTGCTCTTTCGCTTGGTTTGCCAAATACTCAAATCTTTTCCATCGCTTGTGGAAAAGATTTGTGTATTTGGCAAACCAAGCAAATGAGCAAAGCTTTCCCAAAAATAACTCATACACACATGGGGTGTTTAACAAAGGGTTTGACGATCTCCGCATGTGCGGAGCCGCCTTTACTAAGTGACATTCATCTTTTCATGGGATTTGTATCAGGCAATAGTTCGGTAGAGGCGGCTAGGTTAGATTAGGTTAGGTTAGGTTAGGTTAGGTTAGGTCACTCCCCACCTATTAGGCTCTAGGTTAGGTTAGCTTAGTTTAGATAGTTAGGTTAGTTAGCGTTAGTTAATAGCTAGGTTAGGTAGCGTATAGTTAGGTTAGTTAGTAGTAAGTTAGGTAGGTTTAAAGTTAGGTTAGTTTAGGTTTATATTAATAAATCGTTCAGAGTCAAATTTCATACTCAAATTCACATAAAATTTTTCGACTCAACTTTTTTTTCATTTCTTTTTTAATCAATTTTTGTATTTTTTTTGTGTGATTTGTTATTTTCAATTGTGTGTGTTTGGTTAAATGTTATTTTTTTTGTTCTTCAATGCTTTTGTTCAAAACTGTTTTGTTCATTCAATTTCATTTCATCATTAAGGTTTCCATCTTTATTAATATACTATATATATATATACTATATAGAACTATACTACTATAATATATATATATATATATTTTATATATCTATATATATATATATATAAATAACTAAACTTAACTCATATAAATAGTAGTTAGTTAGTTAGTTAGTTAGTTATTAGTATTAGTTAGATAGTTAGTTAGCTTAGTTAGTTGCTACCTCGCCCGAACCGTGCCTCCAGTTGGAGTCCTTGGATAGGAAATTGTGCTACAAGTGTTCTAACCAAATCGAATTATATTACAAAGTAATCTAGCTTGTAGCAAACCCTGCTTCTCCAACTCATTTGGAATCCTCAATCCACCGTGGACTGGTTTCACATCCAAATGAACGGACTCTTTCTTGTATGCCAAGAAGCATCGAGAGAGAGAAGAGAGAGAGAGAGAGCGAGAGAGAACGAGAAGAAGAGAGAGAGAAGAGAGATAAGAAGAAGAGAGAGAGAGAGAGAGAGTAGATTGTCCTCAAATAAATTTTCTTGTGTTATGTGTTGGCTAGTTTTTATTTTAGTGATGTGTAGGAATTATTGATTAGTGTCTTCCACTCTGCCGTAACCGTACATTCAAATTCTACAGACAATCTAGTAGTACTGACGCAATTTTGTTCCGTTTAGTGCCGGATGGAGATTCGAAACTCGCACTCTCATGAGACGAAAATTGCGATCTTTCAATGAGATAAGACTTGCTTTAGTCTCTTATTCACCTGTGAAACTCAGTATATATATCATATATATATATATATATAATAACTACCTATGGTAAATAATATATAACTATATACTATATATATATAATATAATATATATACTATATTTATAACTATAATAATATTATATATATATATTATATATAATATAATATATATCAATATATAATAATATATACTATATTACCTACCTATTTATAAATCCAATATACATATATATTATATATATAATATTATAATATTATACTAATAAAATTAAATTAAAATAATATATATATATATATATATATATATATACGTCATACAAATACAAATATGCGCGATACAACATTATATATATCATATTAATAATAATAATAATAATAATAATAATAATTTAATAATAATAATAATAATAATAATAATAATAAAATAATAATAATAATAATAATAATATAATAATAATAATAATAATTTCTCAATGAAACTTTATGGACAATCTCGTAAATTGATTCTCGTTCTTCAGAATCTTCTACATTTAATCAAAAATATAAGTGAGCGACAAAAGAATTTTCAATTAAAATTAATATTTAATAACTTTAGATGTTGATTTAAGATATGCATACTAGAAAGAGGCGACTTTTTTTCAAAGAACTTCTATTTATATCTATACCTCTCACTTCTATAACATACATCGCGTTCACTTAATTATTTTACAACTTTCGGAAACTCTGCCGGCTCATCTGCAAATCTTTCTAACACGACAACAACAGTTTTAGGTGTATCCAGGTAATTTTACGCGCATAAGTAAAAATCACTATGAAAGAAAAAATTTCTAAGCTTTTGGCCTTTAACTAAGATTGTATTCTTTCATTGCTGTTCGAAAAAACAAGCATTAATTTTAATTTTAGGCACCGTTGTGGCCGGAAGCTTGCGGTAGCCCACATGCGGTCTGCCATGCATGGGGGCAACGTGTATCTCACTCTACGGTATTCGTTAATTAAAAAAAAACAAAACAAAAAAAACAAACCACAGCCTGTGTGTCGAATAACACCCCAATCAACTACTCTCTGCTATAAACTTGTACGTAGACACAATCCTAAACTTAAGCTTAAACTACAATTGCCTTAAGCCTTTATTTTAAAGCCTATGGGAAGCTCAAAAAAATATATATACTATTTCTTTTTCCTTTTTTTAATATTAATAAATTAATATTTGAAAATTTCACACATTTATAAAATATAAAATTTGTTCTTTTTCTTTTTTCAAAATTTTTCCCATTTATTTTTTCTTTACATTGGAAAATACCTCCCCGCTAAATTTTTCGCGAAAATTTGCATGAATCCAAAGTATCTATATTTAAAAGGACATAAAACTCTAACCGTTTTCATTATATATATAATATACTAATTATATAATACTAATAATATATATAATATATATATATATATAATATATATATATATATATATATATATATATATATATATATAATATATATATATATTACAATCACTAATATAATATTAATATCATATACTATATATACTATAATATAATCATATCTTATATATTGATATATTGTTAAATTCCATTGCCTAACTAATCCAATTATCATTAATGATGTTAAGAAAGACATATAATGGAAGTAAAGAATTAAAACTAGCCTTCTCTGCATTGTAACCACCTCTCTGTGCGAATGAGGACAATATATACCCGGTGCTTACGACTGAGCTATCCCCAACCTAAAAAAGTGGGTTCAAGAACATTTAATAAAGCAACCGAAGCTCCCCGTGCAAGGCGACATCACCAGGCGTCCAGCCTGTCCTAATTTACTACAGATATATTGAGAGTTAAATAATTTCATAATAATCACAAAATATAATATGTAAAAGAAGGAACATAATTAAAGTGAGTTGAAAGAATAACTGCCTTCTCGGATTGAACCACCGCATTTGTGCGAATGAGGGACAAACCTCATTACCCCGGTCTGAACCCACTTTTTTGGTTGGAGATAGCTCAGTCGTAAAGCACCCGGTTATATTGCCTCATTCAACAGCCGGTCTTTCAATCCAGTTTCAATCCCAGAGAAATAAATCTCT
>JABUQX010032268.1:0-13461 GCA_015478945.1 Trachelipus rathkii
GTTTTATTTATTTTATTTATATTATTATTATTATTATTAATTATTATTATTATTATTATATTATATTATTATTTATTATTATATTATTTTATTATATATTATTATATTATTATTTTAGAGAACAAGAATGTACATTATACCTTCCAGCACACAGGACGGAAATTAGAGGCATAGCAATTACCTCGTTTGGGGACAAGCTTGTCACTACGAGCGCCGATTCTATCAAAGTGATTAAGTATGGATATTCTTACTATTTTATTATTTCAAATTTTTGTAATTTATGGTTAATTATTATTATATTAATTTTTATTATTATTATTATTATTTTATTATTAATTACTTATATTTATTACAATGAGCCGTGATTGTGAGATCGTCTGCGTAACTACTGATTTTTTCAGAGGGAAACGTGGGTTGTGGTATGTCATGTATAAAAAGATTAAATAGTGTTGATGATAGTATGGCCCCCTGGGGCACTCCAAATTATTTGTAGGTTAGAGAGGTATGGCGTCCCTGCATGATTCTGGCTGTACGATCAGACAATAAGAGTATATATATATATTATTAGAGCTGGCTGACCTTTGGTTGCTGAAATATAAGATCATAAAATTTTATTTGAAATCCTTTACCGTAGTAGAAGTAGTAGTAGTAGCCGTAGTAGTAGTTCTAGTGACAGCATGTTAAATTATCTATCTTTTTTTTTTTAAATCAATTAGTGTCCTTTATTTTTTCCTTATTAGATTTATTTTTATATAGTAATTCAGCCATCAAATTTTTTGTGTGGTGTGTGTGTGATGAAAAATGACTGATACGGATAGCAAAAAGTTTATATGTAAATAGTATGGAAATTTTATGCAGAGAGAGACTTGACTTGTGTGACTAGATATTCACAACTACATTTGGTTAGAGTATATAATATATATATATTATATAATATATAATATATAATATATATATATATATAATAATATATATATATTAGTATATATATATATATATATACTATATATATATATTATTATATATATAATTCTATATATATATATATATATATATATATATTAATCATATTACTATTTATTAATATATATATATATAGTATATAATATAATATATATATATATCAGCACTGGTTAACGAAGCCATACTATTCTCTACACTGCGGCGGTGCCCAGTCCGTAGCTTGCGAGCAACGTGTTGCTCGCGTATCGTTTTTTTATATCTGGATTAATAATAGAAAATTAGAAATACACCTTGGAATATTATGTGATAAAAGAAAATCTACAATTGGAAGATGTAAAAAAAAAAAGTATAAAAACAATTAAGAAAAATAGTCAAAATAGGTTGCGCAACCAGAAGAACTAGAAAAAACAAAAGTAGAATAAAGAAAACAAATAAGAAACTTTTTCATCCCTATCATTGAAATATCATTGACAACCCTATCCCTATCATCGAATTGCAATAAAGCGAAGATATCACCTTCAGGTACGTTAAGAATTTTAATTTCTAAATCTCATAACCATCCTACATTTAATCAAATGGGCTACTCTGCTTGCTACTCCGCCTGAACACCATTGGAAGAGGAAGAAGGTAAAATCAGGATGATAGATGCCCTACCTTTTCAGGGAAGGAAGAAGAATACCGAGATTGAAGAGAACGAGTGGAGGATTGGTTGGTGGTAGAGGAAAAAGTAAAATATCCTGGATTGGAAATACGTCTAGCGCTTAAAGGTAAAGCTCATGAAATATGTTTAGATTTAGAAAGAGAAGAGCTAAAAAAGGGGAAAGAAGGAGTAGCATTAATATTACAAACCTTAGATGCAGTATATAAGAAAGACAGTAGGATAAGGGCGAAAAGCTTAACTTGGGGTGTAATACTAAATAACTGGCATTGGAAACCAATTGCGCCTAGAAACAATATTCCAGGGAACTCTTGGTCCTAGAATAAAGAGTTTCGAGGTCGGAAGGAAGATTCTGATCTTATGGACAGGCTAAATGTGAATTCAAATGATCTTTGTGGCGTTGAGGGACCTGCGGCAAGAAGAATATAGTTATGGAAATAATTAAAAATGTACTCACTCGAAATTTTTCAGGAGCAAAAGGGAAAAAAAAAGAAGAGAAGAAGAATAAAGAGACTTGTCTGGATGGAAGGAGAAAGAAAAAATCCGTGAACAGAATATGGAAACGATACTAAATGTTTTAAGTGCAATCAGAACACATTGGGTGAATAAATGTCCAGGTTAATAAAAGAGATTGTGTATACATTTGCAATTCAAGTGGAACGTTGGGCAGTTGTCCAAAGCAACTGGAGAAGAAAGGAAAATAGAACAAAAAGAACCAAATGGAGGTAATCAAAGAGAAGAGATAAGGTACATCTGGAAAAATAAACAATGATGAAGAGCAAGAAAGTTTGGAGGAACAACAAATGGTGGACATGCTAGTAGTGGAAAATTAATAGAAATTTGTAATGATGCACATAAGACTAATGAAGAGTATCAAAGGTTAAAGAAGACTTTGGAAAAGAAAATAATAGAAATAGTAGGAAAGTGTGAAACGTAAAAAATATAGAACACCAGCTAGGCCGATAGTTGGAATGCCTATGGCAAAGCAGTTTAATGAAGAAATAGAAAATAAAATTTTTAATGATGGTGGATCTGGCAACGAACTATTGTCAGGCTGCCTGGATAAAAGACAAAAATCCCCTGATAGTGGTAAAAGCATTTATGGGGAAGTGGCTGTCGGTACTCGAACACCTAGGGAAATTTTATCAGACAATGGATTGGAATTCCAAAACAAGGAAATGAAGATTCTATTGGAAAAATTTGGAATAACAATTATGGCTACTCCATCAGAAAGTCTCTGGAGTAATGGGACATGCGAAAAGATGGTTGGACTTGTGAAAGATGGAGTGAGGAAATTGAGAGAGGATACTACGAAAAACTGGGATATAGCCTTAGTGTGGACCATAGCTGCAAGGAATTGCTATTAATGAAAGATGGACTATCCTCAAATCAGATAGTTTTTGGAAAAAACAATTACACATCCCCGAGTATAAATAAAGAGGAAATAACCATCAATAATTATGAAAAGGCATATGATACACTATTGGATAATCTTAAAGCACGAGAAAAAGCCAGAATAATACACATACAACAAGAGGCTGACAAAAGATTAAACAAAGCCTTATCTAAGCCCATAAGAGAACATCATTTGGAAAAGGCACAAATAGGAGATGTTGTGTATTATAAACTTGGATAAATGCTGGAGAGGTCCTGCGATAGTCATTGGTAGTGATGGAAAGACAGTGGTAGTGAAACATTGGTTACACCTTACGCCGAGAGTGGGCTTGTGGTTGGGTTTTGATGGATTCGTGATTGTCTGTTTGGTTGGTTGTTTTTTTTTTCAGCGTATTTATTGTTTTCCACATTCAGGTGTTATTCGTGTGTTGGATGTGTCTGCTTCTTTCGTGAGATATATAGATATAAGAAATATGTGTATTGCTATAGCGCTCCTTATTCTCTCGCTGGAAGCTCTTTGGAATCTCTCTGGTCAGATTGTGCTCCTCTAGATAGATAGTTCGTTTATTGTGAGATGATATCTCAGATATTTCTCTAGCCTGCCCTTCCCCGGCTGCGACGTATTATGTTATATAGGTTATTATAAGTATATATATATATATATATTATATATATTATTACTATATATATATATCATATAATAATAATATATTTATATTTATTATATATATATATATATTATATATGAGCATATAATAATTATAGATATCATAATATATATATAATATAGTATATAGCTATATATATATAGTATGTATATATATAATATACTAGTATATAATACTATACTAATTATATATATATCTATATATTATATTATATTACAGAGATACAAGCTGAAGCTTTCAAACAATCGAATGTGACTACCCTCTTTGTCTGCTACTGCCACCAGGGGATAGATAGACATATTCTTATCGGAACGAAGTCAGGAAATATCCAGTTATATGACCTTGTTACAGGAACACGTTTAGATGATCTGCGTTGCTAACTAACAGATTCAAATGACGAGAGTAATGTAAGAGGGAATTCACTGGAGTTTTGAGTGTGATATGACCACATGTTCGGTAAGTTTAGTAAATAGATATTTAAACAATTATAATTGTGATTTAAAGTAGATACATTTAAAATTTTAGAAATTATATTTCTTCCCATTTTCTAGTAGTTTAATAATAAATTTTATTAATAGAACTATTTTAAATAATGTCTAAAGACCTTCTTATATGGTTTTGGTGACTATATTTGCCCGGCTACAGATTCTTGTAGTAAATATTTTTTTTTTGTTTTTCTGTTTATAGAAAAGGATTTTTTATCTGGTGGATATTACTTCTTCTTTTCTATTCATCATTTTTAAAGCTGACTGTTTTTGAGTGAAATTTGTGAATATTAATGAACCGTTTGTAGAGAATACTTTGGTAATGATCTGGGAGAACGTCTTGGTATCATTTCAGAGAAAGAGAGCTCTCAGTGTCAACTTTCTTTTATGCAATAATTAATTATAAAAATTATATATTATTATTATTATTTATATATATATTTATTATATCCTCTATATATATATCTCTTCATATATATATTAATCCTATATATTATATTATACTATATATTAATTATCTATCTATAATATATAAAATGATATTATATATATTATATAATTCGTATTGATCTATATATATATATAATATCACTGACCTGATATATTACTATAATTCACTACAACTTAACTTAATCATTATTTGTATCATTTATGCGGGAGCAACGGGGAGACGCTACATTCTTTCTCAGTGACTCTCGAGACTACCGTGAATAATCAGTGCGCATTTCCAGGTTTTTAATGGCTCTGCGCACTTCTTCTTGTGTGGTCGTCTTCATCGAGCCTTCACGCTACAGACTTCCATACACCTCTGCATGGCGAGAGCATTATGTTTGAGGGAACCTACCATGTTTTTATTCACATAACCGTTAAGTATACTCACGATGCTATCCTAGAGAGCTGCTAGAGGTCCACACCCACACTTCTAGGATAGAGCACGGTTCTGATCACCGAGCTATCGCGCTACTGCGGCTCCGAGGCTGTATCCCTGTGTGTCGGACTGGGGTAACAGAGCAATTTCCGCTACAGTCGTATGGAGGTCCCTGCGTGGCTCTGTATGATAAGTGTCGTATACCTTAAGGGGTCGGTGGTCATTTCGGGTCTTTGCTGCTCCATCCTACCTCACCTCTATCCTCTTGCTAGGTGAAATTGCTGTGATGCATCTGTCCCTCGAGATGAGTTAACGTCTCGCCGTATACGACCTTCTAACTTTCGGCGAAAATTGTATGAATCGTATGGGTACATCAGGGCTTGTAGCGAGAATTGCAGATTTAGAGTAAAGAGGAGAGAGGTGATCGGATATTGTAATGTATTTAGAAGGTGCAAATTTGATTTGCTCGTCGTGACTGAAAACAAAGATGAACTATGAATAAGGTTAGAAATTAAGTGTTTGTGTATTGAAATGTGTGCGTGGTACTGGTGTGTGTAAGGATGCGAGAGGGATGCAGATAAGGTAAGTGTAATGCATATTTTTGATGAGTGACCTGTGGTAACCTGTGGTGTACAGAGCTTGGTAGACTTTGTGTGTGGGTACTAGAATGTACTAGAATTCTAATGGATTAAATTTACAGTTTGAAAAGTCAAGGGTGTATGTTTGATGTGACGGTATGGTCCTTCTGTACAAGGATAACGTTGAAGAGAGTACGATTTTTATGTGGATAAATTTGGAATGATGTTCTGGATGTGGGTTGAGTTAAGGTAAAGTTTTCAGATTGTGAATAGTGGTTGGGGACCTATGAAATATGGTTGGATAGTGACTACAGATCATGCAGATTGTATAACACTACAGGTAGTTAATTTGGGTGATGGGGGTGAGCCAAATGAGAATGGTATGAGAAGTGATTGTGACTTTCTGTGAAGAGAAGAGGTTATCGTTGTGTAGTAAATGATTTTCATTAAATCATATGAGTATTACAGTATTCATAAGTATGTTAACTAATACTATAATAATCTATGAGTTGTGATGTATGTGTAGAAAGATGGTAAATCTCTATGGAAGTGAATAAGTATGATGAATTTTTGTGTTGGTATGAAGAAGTGAAGATTTGAATTGTACTGCTAGTTGATGTTAAATCTAGTTGAGGTAGTTTAGAACTGAGGATTCTAACTATCGGGTAATCTATCTTACTGTTGTTCTAATGTTAAAATTAAATGAATTAGTGGGTGGCTTGGATAAGAAGAGGAAGGTGATACGAAAAGTCATTAGGTCTATAAATAAATAATGGCAATAGAGAAATTAAGTGAGCAAGAGAATAAGGATATAGATATGTAAGAGCGCCTCGCTCATAGTCAATCATATAGGTTAATTTTGTATTAGTGAAACATAAGTTGATATCTGTGAAACAAATCTTCTAGGGGTCAAAATGAATGGATAGCAAGTATAGTCATTAAGCAGAGTCATAGGAAGTGGTTAGTGATCTGTGCTAAAGTAAGGATGTAATATATGAATAGTAAGAATGTTATAAGCGTGAATGGTGAAATGTAGAGTGTTGAATAGCGGTTAAGGTTAAATAAGAAGCTGTTGTGTTGTAATGTACTAAATAGCTAAATGATTAAGTATTTACAATAAAGAAAGATTGCCTTGGTCAATTATATATAAAGGAAATGCGAAATAAGAATACTTAACATCAGGTGGTAATACGTAGGAGACAAACAAGAGCGTAAATTATGAATACAGTTTGGAAGGAAAGTGAATGACAATGAGGAACATACAAGGCAAAATGGAAGCTATTTCTTAGTGCAAGGAAGCGCGAAAAGGTTAAGAATGAAGATATGGTAATGGGTGAATCTGCTATAGAATAATGATATTAGGGATGGTGCTTTTGTAATCCTGATGTAATATTGGATGTGAGGGAGTGTGAGTGGAAAAGAATACATAATTGGTATATACTTCGAAAATCCTGCACACAATTATTAAAAGAATGATGTATTAGGTGTTAGTGAATGTTAGTGTGGTTTGATGGTGCAAGAAGGAATAGTGTCAAAATTTTGGGATGATTTTATTATATAATGACGAGGTAGTAGTAAATGGGTAAGGGTGCGATAACGTTATGAAGAATGGTAAAAATAATCTGCCAGGTATGATCTAATGATGAAATTACTAGTGAAATGACAAGGTGCGGAGGCGTGAGATGTGTGATTGATTTGGTATTTACTGGAAGTTGTGTATATTAAATGCGATTTTTACATGGAGGGTATAGTTTTTCCTAAGGGATTAGGAGAGCCGGTAATAGTATAAACCCTTGTTAATATTAGGGTTAAGTGGCAGTAAGAAATCGGTGAACTGTTAGAAATTACTGGGGTTCATTAATAGTATTATTGAGTGTTGTAAGGGAAGGTATATGCTGGTTATTTTTATCGAAAGAGTGCGTCGAGTGACTGAAGGGACTGATTGGTGAAGAACAAGGTGCGTTATAAAGTGGTAAGAGGATGTTTCGATCAAATCTTTACATTGAAACATAATTATTTAGAAAAATGTAGGGAGAAGAAGAATAATAATAATTATATTTTATGTGATTTTAATTGGATTTACAACAGGCTGATCATGATACAGAGTTAATTAGTCGGTAATAAGTCTGTATTATTAGGTAATTTAGTGATATATGGTGTTGGTGGTAGTGATCATAGTGAAATGGAATCACTACAGTATTTATGTACGATAGTGGAAAGTCGTGTAAGAAAAATGGTAGTCAATGGTATGAATTGGTTTATATTAATCAGCGTGAGAGATGATGATAACAGGGTTGTGTTTCTATGCTCTCTCATTTGGCTTAATTCAATTGACTGTAGTATGTATGAA
Source organism: Trachelipus rathkii (assembly GCA_015478945.1). Lineage (NCBI taxonomy): Eukaryota > Metazoa > Arthropoda > Malacostraca > Isopoda > Trachelipodidae > Trachelipus > Trachelipus rathkii. The sequence goes on from JABUQX010032268.1 coordinate 7,966, forward strand.
TTAGGCGTTATGAAGAATTTCGAGTGTGGGGATGGCGGAAATGTGTTAGAATGATGGAAGAATTGAAGAGGAATCCAGTATGGATGGTGCTAACCTATAATGAGCTGATGATTTGGTATTCTGTGTGGCGAGTTCACTGAAGAGAGTATTGATAGAGGATGGTGGACGAGATTTTCGCAAGAGAGGTATGTAATAAGGAGGGGTTATGAAAAAGTATACGTAGTATAAGTAAGTAATGGTTTTAAGGTTGTGATGAGGACAGTCACTCCTCAGCTGTGAATTATGTTAGATATCGTAGTCAGCTGGAGTCATTGTCTATGTTCTAAATATATAAGGGTATGTGTTTGGACGAGAAGGGATGGATAAATGCATAGATGTTGTCAGTAGGTAAAGTTGTGATATGGGTGAGCAGGAATGTATGGCTTGTGCAATTAAGATCGTTGGGTGTTATATTATAAAGGTGACTTATGTACTAAGTCTTTGAGTGACACGCTATAGATGTCATTAACATTGAGGAGTTAATGTTGTTTACCTGTGTTTAATTGTATGGTAGTGAGACTACTCTGGTTACTTTGAGAAGTAAGAACAGCTTAATAGATCTATCGAAGTATCAAATGTTGTTCAGTAATATGGGTGAACTATATCTTAAGGGGCAGCTAGGTATACGTGTAAAAATGAATTCAATAAAAGTGTAGTGATATGAACGTCTATTTATGAGAGTGGTGTGGTGTGTAAAGCAAGTGGGTAAATTGAAGATGAGACAATATATAATCTATGAAAAGTATAGTTTGATCAGTAAATGTTTGGTTCATTGTGGGATAAAGGATTAGAATAGATAATTCGGTCTGGTTAAGTCGGTATAATATAGTTAGGATGAGTCGTGTTGTGAGAAACCGACCGTGCTATTGGAGTACCGAAGAGAATACGTGGATTATGATTACTGTGTGATAACATAACGAATGTCTGTAAGGAGAGAAATGTGTAAGTTTGGCAGAGGCAGAATATATAATAGGTGCATGAACTAGAGAGAATGGCTGGGGTTTATGTGACATGGGGAAGCATGGTTGTCTGTGGCCCATCCTGGGCCATTAGGGGTAAATGAAACCCTTACATTGATGTATTATTTTACACTATATAATATTAGTGAAGGTCCGTTTACGCGGATCCCTATTGATTGTTTGCTCTATTTTTGTGAGTGGATTTTCTTGTCTGATGACAGAGCTTCTCAACATAATCTAATAGGTATTACTCTCTATTCAGAGCTGCTCGGTCTTAGCTGCGTAAGGCTGGGCTTTATCTCTTTCGTACTGTTTGTCAGTTTTTTACTACTACTTCTATCTCGCCTTTTCTTTTCCGATGCTGTGTTACATAGCACCTTCCTATCTTTACTCCAATCTTTGGGGCAAAGTGAGGACGGTTGAAGAAAAGAAAGAAAAAGAAATAACTATATATATTAATACTATTATTTTTATTCTTAATATTTATATTAATTAATAATTATATATATCATTATCATATATATATATGATTCTACAATCATATATATTTATAATAATCTTATATATTATTATAATACTATATAACTATATATATTATAATAATATTACTATATATATATATTTATATAATTATAATTTATCTATTATTATATATTATATATACTATATATGCATAAAAATACAGTGAGTTAGCTAAAACAATATACAAAAGATAACCTCCTAACCGCATTCCTTGTTGTTCAAATAATTTCCTTTATCAATGTTAAGAAATTATAGTAAAACTTTCTTTTCTATTAGTAATATTTATTCTACACGTTGATACTTAATTGTTTGATTCTAATTATTAATAGATTATATTGATGTGTAATCCTATTATCTTCACTATACCATTCAAATGGGTATACAATTAATGTTACAATGTCTATACAAGTAGCAACAACTCAATTACAATAAATGGTTCCTTACTCTACTATAATAACAGAAAAGGTTTCAACTTACTGTAAACAGGGTACTTTACTAGTAGTTATCCTTACGTGGAGGTAGGAAATTGTCACGACAACTAGAGTAACTACATTACAACACTGCACACTGCACTCACGTTAAACTACTTTTACTTAGAGATCAAAAGTTCATCTCTACACTTTACAAATACTATATTAGTTACTGCAAAATAAAAGATAAATAAATAACTAAAATAAACAAAGGAACATTGGGTTTGTTGCTACTGCCGACTTGGTCGACAAGGTACTTAAAGGAAACTTCACACGTCCATCGTCATCACTTCTTCCATTGTTCACCCATACGTCAAGGAAAGTAGAAAGGAGAAGGACATCACACACATTCTAGGAAAAGAGACAAACACAAATTTATCAATCTTATATACTCTTTCTCTCTCCCTGTAATAATTTTCTACTTGTATATCAAAAACGTACGTATACTATCATAATATTTTCACAACTAACATAAATGTATCACATTAACACTCCACCATCTAGCACTTAACTATCTACACCCACTTGTTACACTCACTCATTACTTTACAATACATCCCCTCTACACTACTTATACCTTATACCTAAACTACCACTATTCACTAACTCAAATTTGATTCCTTTAACTTTTTTAATTAGTAATATATAAAAATAACGTAATTTTCCATAACTTTTCATAACAATTTGAATAAATGTTTATTTAACTAACAAAATATCAATAATAAAAATAGATTATCTTATTAATGCCATTACTATTACTACTATTAATATTAATCATTTTGGTGTTAGAACAAAATAACTTTCAAGTACTACATCAATTCCTCTTTTTCTGAATCTGTCATCCGTTACATCTTCTTGCAAAATTAATCACGTATCTCCAAATCCTCACTCATTTTATTTACGCATTATACGCTCAAACTTTCTTTTATATTTACTTGCCACTTTTACTTTCTTCACTTTTGCTCTCATCTACCACCTATTTTTTCTACTACTTTACTGCTGTGTCTACCTGTTTAAGTCGCATCTGCTGTAACCACACCCACTTCAACTTACAACATCACAACACTCACCACATTTGTATATCTCTATCTTCCATCTCTCTTTCTCTTCTACTTTTATTTCTACTTTACCTTCTTTCATTATTACTCTCATTACTCACAAAGCTGTGAACACTTACTTCCTTCACAGTCCTTCTTTTCATGCATCTACCCTTCTCACTTCACATCGCCACACTCCACTTTTCCCCGGACTCATATTTTCATCACCGACTCTCATCCTCATCACTCATGTCATCAGTCAGTATCAACTAACCATAACACTTAAAAGGATTCACCAATAATCAAGCACACTATTGTCATCTGAAAATCCCTCATCCTCTATTACTCTTTACTTACTATAATAAACATCTACTTACCTATTCTCCTCCATTCCACATAACTCCTTGTCTCCAACCTACCACACTTTTAATACTTATCTGCCTTACTTCTATTTACTCTTTCTACCACTACTTTAGTACCTTCACTTGTCTTCCTACACTATCACTTTTACAGTTGACAAATGCCCCCCATGAACAATTTAGTTACCTTCTTTCTCTTTCCACACATCTGCACTATATCATATAATTCCTCCTCATATACATCACAATCTCTCACTAAATGTTCTTATATCAGATCTACATAATATCACAGCATCACATCTCTTTCACTTCTTCATCCTACACACTTTCTTCACTAATTTATTCTCACTTATCTATTTCACCATAGAAAATCATTAAGTTCATCACTAACATAATTGTTACTTCACATCTCTCTGTCAACCTACCTCTATCTCGCAATCAATCTCCACCTTTACTACATTTTCTCCACTACTCTATCCCTCTACTTTCACGAAACATTACTTAAGACAATATCTGCTCCCTATCTTATTACCACCTATCCATAAACCTCACCTATCTACCTCTGACCTTTCTACGTTGGACGAACATTTTAATACGTCATATGATAAATTTGACCTAACAAATATAATTACATTCAACTTTATCCTATCCTATACTATACATTCTGTCTTCTACGTTCAATAAAATCTGACCATATAAACTCTACCACTCTCACTTTTCTTGGGCCCACTACAGGCACTATCGTTTACGTGAATATTAAATCTCTTCTCACCTACTTAAACTCATTCAATACATCACTTCTGTTCGCTTCATTTCACTTTTACCAAAACCTCATACAATTTTTTAAATCAGAGTCAACAACGAAAATAAGTACTGAAAATCCATCACTATTCACTTCTACCTTTACCATCAATACAACCTAAATCTACTAAATATTTATGGCCTCTTTGATTCTCACTATACTAATTTGGCTACCTAATAAATGATTTAAGATGAATATCATTTCATGTCTTTCAACCTAAATCTCAAACTTTACCAACATAATCTTACATCCTTCTCTCAATCCTCATTCATACCTATTCGCATATTCTCTCATAGTACTATCATCAATTCATCCTTATTCCTTTTACAAATTTATGATAATATTATTCCTTCCACAATAACCTATCCATATCTATCCTCTTTAGCTATCTCTAATTTACGCATACCGTTCATTATACACTACAACCTTCGTAATATAAATTCAATCCACTCGCCTTTACCTTTTTACCTAACGATCACCTAATACCATCCATCCACAATAACACAACCTATATGACTTTGCCTACCAATAACCAATCAAATATCTCACCTGCTTGAAGTTGCTCAAATTCGTCTCTAACACTCACAGATTTTGATACCCACAAACTTGTCACTCCTATTACTGCTTCACACACATCTATTTAATAACTCATTAATTTATCTTATCTTATATGTCGGTGGTTATATATTAATTTCCCATGCCTAATTAAATCTAACCTTTTAAATTTAACTCGGACATATGCTTCTATAACTCACCCTCTACTTAATTTCTACATAACTATTATACTATATCCATTTTCTTTTTCACCACCAGGTACCTACTTACCCTACCTATATATATCACTTTCCTTTCCTCATCTTATTACTCCATCTACATATAACACTACACACCACAAACAAACCTAACTAACAAATAGAATCATCCTTACCTTTCTAGGTTGCAACAACTTCACACACAACACTACCAGAGGCAAAAGCGTAACTACGCTCTGCTACAACTGATAAAAAATATCAGTTAGGTATCAACACATTAATATCATAACAGATAACTACGCCCCTCTCCCCCCAAAAAAACCCTTACTCTGGCCTAAGATCGTACATATATGTCTTCAACTATGTTTCATTCAATACTATCCTATGAAACAATGTTGAAAAATAAAAAAATTTCATTTTCTTTTAAGTATAATACCACTGTAAAATACATTGTTATCTAATATTTAGTTATTTGTAGGATACCCTATAATATCTACCAAATTAATATAGTATATATATATATCAATATTTGTATTCACTTTATAAAGCAAAGCAC
>JABUQX010032269.1:0-11970 GCA_015478945.1 Trachelipus rathkii
GGTTTTAATATATTCCACCTATGTCGCGGCCGCGCGGAGCACCTCCTGTTTGGCCCTACGTCGACGTTTGCGAGCGGTGAAATAGCAAATACTCCCGTAAGTAACTGCCTCTTTCTTGAGACAGATAGAAGTAGTTAATTCCGGGGCTACGGATCTTCTTTTTGTCTCGTCGTTACCCCGTAGTGGTTCATCAAACACTTTGCACGCTCATCTTTTTCTAGGGCTTTCCAGGATCGAATTCCAGCCAAACCCACCATCCATTCGTGTGAAATGCATGGGTGGTTTTGGAAAAATACATCAGGGGTATTTACAATATAATATTATATTATAATATATATATATAATATTATATATATATATATAATATATATATATATATATATTATATATATATATATATATTCATATATATATATTATAATATATGTGTGCATGTATATATATATATATGTTCGTGTGTTGTGTCTGATGTTCTCAACAAATTGTGTAAGCATACAAACACAGAAATCAACGTTATTATATACAAATAAAGAATATTTGTAAGCTAACTTAGAAGAGAAGCCAAAGGCAATAATATAAACGATTTTACTCTATACTAAATTCACACCAACTGTAAATAAATAATATCTCGATATTATTTCGATATAGTTTGATACGGAACAGTCCCGTAACTATTGTTCCAATGAATGAAATAATATATACAAAGTATTTATTAATAGCGATGATTCTTACACTTTTTGTTGATATTTTTTTACTACATCTTTTTAATATATTTTGTTTGTGATGTATAGTATTATTCATTCAATAAATCGCTTGAAAATAATTAAAATTTACTTCAAAAAAATAAAGAATAAAATTATATAAATCCGAGTTATACATTATTGCAATTTTGTAACTTACTTAGTGGGTGTAAATAGATTTCGTATATCGAATATCAAATATAAATGGAGGACCCTCTGATGGGGGTAGCTGCCCCCTTGGGTACTAGGCCTTACGTCTCGGCTTCTTACTGAAGCTTCCTTCCTCTCTCCATCCCTCTCTCGCTCTCTTCTCTCTCTTCTCTCTCTCTTCTCTCTTTATCTACACAATGAAAGTCTCTCTGTATCAATATCCATAATTATATATATATAGTGTATAATAATATACTAGTATATATATATATACATATACATATATTATATTATATACTAATATAAAATATATATATATATATATATATTATATAATACTATATATATATAATATATATATACTATATACGTAGTATTATGGCTATATATTACCGTATAAACGTAGTTATAGTAGGTAATACGTAGTCGATATAGGTGGAGTGATAGTACGGATATAGTAATACTAGATCAAGATATAGATAGGAGAACAAAATATATATTAGAGTATATAAGTTATTTATATAAGAGAATGAAATAGAGATGGCTACACCCCCAAGGAGTAATGTTAGAGAGAAATAATATGAAGAATAGATATATGATTATATATAAAGGATAGTATTATATAATAATATACTATTAAGTATAATTATATCCATAATAGAATAATTATTATTATATATTATTAGAGACGAGAGACTGGGATGAACGGGGAGAGGAGGAGGAAGAAATTGACTTTATTCAATGAGATCAGTCTCATGGCGATCAGTTTTGAGTAAGAGACTCCGGACAGAGAGATTAGCTCAAAGAGAAGTATTCAAAGAGCGCTTTCTCAAACTTACGCGAATTACAAAAATGAAAACAATCTAATATGGAGAATGTATGACGTTTTGCGTGTAAGTTTTTGTTTAAAATTTCTTGAAAATTACCATTTATTAAATGCTATTCATCCCTTGCTAGGCAAAGGACAACTATGAATTTTTTGCTACACAAAAAAGTTCTTCAAGACAATAAGCCTTTACAACGTCTTTGCCATCTAATAAATCCCACATCGAGCATCGACATCGACAGTCGACCATCAGACACGATCGAACAATAATTCGAAGTTGATGCAGTGACTAAAACTCTCTTCCAAAAGTAAGAAGAGATTAAAGTATAAAAGTTTAAAAAACATTTACAGTATTGGGGACACGAAAAGAGTATTGTTATTAACAAAGGCATAAATATTGAAATTAATCTAATCAAAAAATAACATCAACGTATTAATCGCAAAAAAGAAAACTTTAATTATTAATTTTTAAATTTAAAATTTACGGCCTCATCATTAAGATAAGTATTTGTATTCACATTCATTCCATTCATCTTTAAGGCGAAGTAATTAATAATCAGGGGCCTTCCATATTACAATCAATTAGTTGCAATTAATTTTATATTAATTTATTGAAAGATAAATAATAAAATTATTTAACATTTATATATTTATTATATATATTAAAACAATAGCAAAATAAAGGATCCTTTAAATTTACACTATCACATCAATTACAAAAGACAGGAACAATCTCACACACATTCTACTTATTCACTACTTCAACACTATCTCACATACACATTGCATTTACTCACGTTCAGCGAGCTTTTGTTTATATTTATCATTAATTAATTACTTAATTTTCAACACGCATCCAACATGTTTCATTCAATTCGAATGGTAACCGTTGGGAGAAATTACAGGTTGTTCTTGTTGACGCATATAGATAATAATTAAATAATATATTATATTAATTAATATATATAAATAGTTTATATGAATACTCCATATCAAAATAATAGTTAATGTATTTTGTAAGAAATTAATAATCATATATTAATAATTAATAAATAAGTTAATATAAATATAATATAATATATAATAATAATATTATATATATTAATATATATAATAAGTATACTTTAATATTATATCACTAACAATTTCCTTTTCTAGCGTGAAGTAGTTTATCGCTATTAAAAACTATATGGATCGAAAAACAATTTTTACACTACTAAAAATCTATTTGAATGTGATTTAAGCACGGAAATTGTAGAAGATACAATTGGCGATCAAAGCTGAACATACGATAAACCTTGTAGGTTTATTGAAACTTAATCTAAGTAAAAAATAGTTAAAGGCTATTACGGCGTAATATTTGATATTACGCCAAACAAACACATAAAAGGATTCCGCCTTCGAAAAAATAAAACCACTTACATTTTGGTCTATACGATACTTTGAAGGATTAGGCGCTCTGTTATTGTGTTGTACTTCTTCGACGACTCCTCCCTCGTCAAAGGTCGCACTCGAAGGTCAGATCTGAAAAATCAAAAAAGGACACGCCATTACAAATTTCATATCGAACTCTCCTCCTCTGCTGAATAATAGCAATTTCTTAAACTAAAATATAATAATTTAATAAATAATAATAATAATAATAATAATAATAATAATAATAATAATAATAATAATAATAATAATAAAAAAAATAAGTATAATAATAATAATAATAATAATAATAATAATTTAAAACTAATAAATCTTTCTTAATTTTTAACACTACCCTTAAAAATGTATGAAACCGGTAAAATATGAAGGTTAAATAAAGAAAAAATTACGAAATATAAAAATAATAATAATAATAATAATAAATAATAATAATAATATAATAAATTAAAATAAATAGATCTTAAATTTTCAGGTATAAAAATTTCTTTTTCAACAATTGGGGGGGGGGTTAGGTTTTATTTTGACTAAAAATTGCAAAGATTAAAATAAAATCCGACCCTTGAGTATTCTTCCAAGTTGTTTTTCAAACTCATAATGAGAAAGCAATGTTGCTCTGTGTTTCTTCTTTTATTCGGGGTTAGGAAAATATAAATTACATATATATATATATTATATATATATATATATATATATATATATATATTATATAGAATATATATATATATTTATATATTATATATATATATATATATATATATTATATATATACTAAATAATTATATATATGTATATATATTTAAATATTTTATTTAAATATTTAAATAAATATTTAAATAAATATTTAAATATTTTTGATTTAAAATATCAAGGCGTAAAATGTTCCCCAAGTTCTTCATCTTTGTACTAGACAAAATCTTTCATAAAACTGCAACATTTTTAATAGCATAAGACTCAAACTTTTCTATGCCCTAAATAAACTTGGTATTCTATTGTTTCTTTTTTCATGCTCTTCATTGGAAGAATCTCTTTGTCTCTTCTCTAAATAAATTTAATAGAAGCTGTGCTCTGCTTTCGTATATCTACTATATAAATTTGTATATATATATATTATATATATATATATATATATATATATATATATATATATTATATATATATATATATAAATTTAATTATTTATATATATATATATTATTATATATATATATATAATATATATATATATATATATATAATACATATATATACATATATATTATATTATATATATTTATATATTATATATAATATATATATAGTATATATATTATATATATATATATATATATATATATATATATATATATATACAGTATAGTATATACTAGTAAAATTTGTAAAAATATTTCATTTTCAAATTTCTCTACAAATTTTGACTTGCACATTTCAAATGCCGTGACTGTCAGTCTTTGATCACGGATTAGGATATTTTTCAAAACTTTTCAAGGCATTTTGTGTAATTTCACATTTTCTTTCCAGAAATAATACTTTAAAATTAAGGAATTATTTTGTTTTGTGATTTTTTTTATTAGTTATTTACTGGCATTTTTTTTTCTAAATTTATTATGACTATATTTATTGTTTATTTCTATATTGATTTTTTCAGTAATAAGTATCAATAATAATGCTGTGATGCTCTGAAGGAAATCATTTTCGTTCTATTTATTTAATATTCCACACAAAAAAATGGACACGAGTCATGGTATAAAACATTCAATCATCATTTTTTTTATTGCCTTCTGGCGTGTCGTTTGCCAAATTAAACCTCAGAAACACAAACAAAAAACATCATGGCGGCACTCGATAGCAAATAAATTAGATAACAAATAAATTAGATAACAAATAAATTAGAGACCCGAATATATTATTTCAATGCCAAATTTAATGTGCAATATCGTGAAAAGAAAGTTATGGCGTCGAATATCATTCAAAAGTGACCCTAAGTGACATCGAATAGTATTCAATGGTGACCCTGAACGACATCCTTTTCTAGTTATTACCTTTGACCATTGCTGTAGAGCCGATAAATCGTTTTGCGGGTTCCAACTCCAACGACATCATTTTAAAATATGCGGCTTCTACTCCGGCTCCGGCTCCGGCTCCCAACCACTTTATGCATAGCAAAAAATATTCTCGGCTCTTGCTCAACCCCCAAAAAAATTCGCCTCCAAACCTATAAAATAATTTAGCCTCCTGCACCATCTCCGTCACCGGCACCGGTACCGGCACCGGTACCGGCACCGGCTTCGCAGCCTTGTGTTTGACACAAATGATAAATAAAATAACATTCTAAATTTAACGGAGAAATCCACAATTTCCGATAAGAATAATTTTCGTTTCTTTACTCGTTGCGTAATGAACACAAATCGATAATCACCAAGTTAAACTTAGTTCTACCAACCCCCGTTTGTTCCTCCTTACAGTACAATTAATGATTAAATAAAAAAAAAAAAGCTTTAAAATAATGGAAATTTCCGAGAAAGAAATCCTCTTGTTTCAGAAGGGTTAACACGGCATTTTGTGACAGTAAAAGAACTGCAGGGAGCATCTTCCTTCTTCAGGGAAGGAGGGACAAGAAGGTTTATTTCAGTTTGATTAAAGTTTTGCGGAAAAATGGCTGAAATTCAGGCTTATAATTCACAAACTCACCACACAAAACACGCAATATAATATTATATAATATTATATATATATATAATATATTTATATATCATAATATATATATTATATATATATATATATATATATATATATATATATAATATATATATATATCAAAATATAAAAAAGATATATATTATATATGAATATATATTTAATATATTATTATATATATAGATATTATAATTTAAATATTAATATATATATATTTAAAACTGTAACATATATATATATATGATTTATAAATCAATATATATATATATATAGTATATATATATATATATATTATATATATATATATATACTATATATAATATATATGTTTAAATATATATATAAAGTATATCAATATATATATATATATATATATATATATACGAGGTAGAGTCAAAAAATACCGGAACTTTTAACTAAACTTTATTATCGTATATGATACAACATATTACACAATACCACCTTCAAAGTACCTTCCTTCGGCTGTCACACACTTTTGCCAGCGCTCGTACCACTGCTCGAAACATCGCTGTAAGCCATCTTTTGTTACCTCTTTCAACGCACGCGTCGTAGCACTTTGAATTTCTTCTGCTGACTGAAATCGTCACCCTTTTAACAGATCCTTCATGCGAGGGAAAAGATAGAATCAGCTGGAGCCAAATCTGGGGAGTAAGGAGGTTGAGAAAGCACAGGTACGTGGCTGTTCATCAGATATTCAGAGACCAGGAGTGAACGATGTGCCGGGGCATTGTCATGGTGCAATACCCAATTTTTCGCTTCCCAAAGCTCAGGATGTTTGCGTCGGATTGCGTCACGAAGACGACGGAGAATATCACTGTGCAAATGTTTGGTAACTGTGGGACCCTGAGGTATGAATCAGTGAAGGAGATCTTTAATGCCAAAGAAGACCTCCAGAGTAGTAGGGCACTGTTTCCGGACGAAAATGACCTTGACCACCTACCTGGCCTTTGACTGACCTTGACTGACATTGACCTTTTTTTGAACCCAAATTTTTACCTGACGCTTGACTCTTTTTTGTTGTCCTTGACCTTTTTTTCCCCCCCGCCCCCTCCTCCCCCTTCCCCTTCCTCCCTCCCCTCCCTGAACCACCCAATTTGATCTTCCCATGGGTCATTTTTGGCCGCACGGGTATTTTTCTGCCATGGGTCATTTTTGGCATACGGTATTTTTTGGCAACCGTAATTTTTTGGCAACCCTGATTTTTAGCAACCTTCGAAGAAGGGTTGCGCCGACGGTTGCGTTAGCAACCGTTGTACGTACGGGCCCCCATTTTTTCGGCCACTGGGTCAATTTTTGCCCACGGTGAATTTTTGATCTGTCTTTAGGGGCTTAGCCCTTTTTTGATGTCTTAACCTTTGATTCCTGGGCCCGCAAGCAGGTGCGAACTCGGCAAATGAAGCCCCCCACGCCCGCCGCGCCGCGGTTTCCCATCCCACCTGTCCGTTGGTTCACATCGCGCCCGCCTTATGTCCCAGCCCGTCAGTCCCGCCACCCATCTGCTACACACACACACACACACAGCCACCCACACAACACACACACACACCCAACGTGTTCGCTACTCCATGAATTTTTCACCATCCCTTCCATGCTGTGCTTAAACTTCCTACCAACGTCAAGCCTTAACGTCTTTTATATGTTCGAGGTTCCCCATCGTCATAAATCAAAAATAGAAGCTCGACGCTCTCAACCATCGAGGCAAACCCCTGACCTTTTAACCACACCTCCAGCGCTACGTATTGTTAAAATATAAAGGTACGAATTGAGAGAATACATAATTTAATTTTCAAGTTTATAAAAGCAAGTCCGCGGCTTCCCAATAATTATTATAATAATAATTATAATAATAATAATTATAATAAATAATAATAATAATAATAATACTAATAATAATAATATTAAAAATAATAATTAAAACTAAAATATAATATAATAATAATAATAATAATAATAATAATAATAATAATAATAATAATAATATAATTTATTATAATATATATATATATCTCTAAAAATGATATATCATATACATTTAAATATATCAATGTTAATTATAATATATAATATATAATATATATATATATATATATATATATATATATATATATATTTATATATATTATAATATATATTATATATATATATATATAATATATATATATATATATATATATATATATATATAATATATTATATATATACTATATATAATTATATATATATATATATATATATATATATATATATATATATATAGAGAGAGAGAGAGAGAGAGAGAGAGAGAGAGAGAGAGAGAGAGAGAGTGGTTTACGGCACATTTCGAAGTAGATACACTTTTAAAGAAATTTGTGAGATATTGAAAATTTTATTTGAATCATTTTTATTTGAATTTTAATTATTTTAATTATTTTTATTTGAATTACTTTTATTATTTGCGTATTTTTATTATTTACCTATTGTAATTATTTTCTGTTATAAGGTCTCTCGTATTGAGAATCGCCACGTGAAACGAAATCTTTGAATTCGAACCGTAAAAAGCACGTGGAAGACCGTGCTATCATTGTTTATTCTCTTTAACTTCGAAAATTTTATTCATTTTATTTGAATTATTTTATTCATTTTTATTTGAATTATTTTAATTATTTTTATTATTTTTAATTATTTTAATTATTTGCGTAACGTAGTTATTTTTATTTTTATTTTTGGTATTAGGTTTCGTCCAGCGAGCTAACACGTGGCTTTTTACGATCCAAACATGCGCATGCGCATCTACAAAGCGAGCGAGCGAGAGAGAGAGAGAGAGAGAGAGAGAGAGAGAGAGAGAGAGAGAGAGAGAGAGAGAGAGAGAGAGAGAGAGGTAGTATATATATATATATATATTAACCTTGTTTGACCATGATATTTCGACATTGACCTTGCCGGATACCCTATACCCAGCCTACACCTAGCCTAAACCTGCACCTAACCTGATCCTAACCTAACCTAACCTAACCTAACCTAACCTAACCTAACCTAACCTAACCTAACCTAACCTAACCTAACCTAACCTAACCTAACCTAACCTAACCTAGCGTACACCTACACCTAGCCTACACCTATCCTACACCTGCACCTAGCCTCCACCCCACCTTGAGCTCATCCAGGTAACTGATGCCTAGCCTTTGGTAGGTAACACACACACACACACACATACACACACCCACTTACACTTATACACACATTCACTATGACACTTACACTCACCATAGACACTTACACTTACATTTGCACTTATACACACGTATAAACACACGACCAACCCTTTGGTCTTCCATGGGTCAATTTTAGCCCATCCTATTTTAGGCACTTAAACATTTTTTTTAAACATTTTCGCGAACCTAAAACTGTAACTCATTACAGACATCTTTTATATTTTACTTAGTACTTTTTAATTTATAAATTTTTAAAAAATTGCATGTAAGAATTTTACTACAATTGTACGAAATTTTATTAAAAACATATACTTTGCAGACCTTAAAGCAGTAAATCAGTAAATCAATAGAGGTGTTACCTAACACCTAGGGGGGATTAGTATGCTTTTGTTTTACTGTTTTACTGCTTTAACTCATGGTTTTACTGCTTTAACTCATGTTTTACTGCTTTAACTTATATGTTTTACTGCTTAACTCATATATTTTTAACATTAATACCTTAAAGCAGTAAATCAGTAAATCATAGAGGTGTACCTCACCTAAGGGATTAGTATGCGTTTGTTTTACTGGCTTTACTGCTTTAACTTTCTGTTTTACTGCTTTAACTTATATGTTTTACTGCTTTAACTCACATATTTATTAACATTACATACCTTAAAGCAGTAAATCAGTAAATCAATAGAGGTGTTACCTAACACCTAAGGGATTAGTATGCTTTTGTTTTACTGTTTTACTGCTTTAACTCATGTTTTACTGCTTTAACTCATGTTTTACTGCTTTAACTTATATGTTTTACTGCTTTAACTCAC
Source organism: Trachelipus rathkii (assembly GCA_015478945.1). Taxonomy (NCBI): domain Eukaryota; kingdom Metazoa; phylum Arthropoda; class Malacostraca; order Isopoda; family Trachelipodidae; genus Trachelipus; species Trachelipus rathkii. Next base: position 9,866 of record JABUQX010032269.1, read on the forward strand.
ATATTTATTAACATTATGTTTTTTATTTTGTTTTAATACTTTTTATTTATTTTATTATTTTTATTTATTTTTATTATTATTTTTATTATTTCTATTATTTTTATTATTTTATTTTTTATTATTTATACTTAGTGTTATTTACTTCATGCCTATTGTTATTATTATTTAGAACACACATTCACTATGACACTTATACACACATTCACTATGACACTTATACACCACACATTCACTATGTCACTTACATTTACCCTAGAAACTTAAATTACACTTATACACATGCGGCCAAACACACACACACATTCACTATGACACTTACATTTACCATATAACTACATTTACACTCACACACGAGTCCACACACAGATTTACTTAACACTCTCACACAGATTTACTTACACACGCAGATTTACCTACACTCACACACCCAGATTTACTTACACACACAGATTTACTTACACTCTCACACAGATTTACTTACACACGCAGATTTACCTACACTCACACACAGATTACTTTCCACACCAGCACACACACATTCACACCACACCACTCATCTCACGCATACTCACTTACACATATAACGTATAAATTTTATTAAAACATTTTATGTTTTATTAAAACACGTACATTTATATTATATTACTTCATCTCAAATATAAACTAAAATTATTTCAAAGCTTCTTAAAACTTCTATAATAAATCAATAATTACTTTAAACAAAGAATTTATTATTATAGTAAACTTTTTGTTTATATTTTAATAACTATCAGTTTTAAATAATTTTACCTAAAATTTTATGAAATTTTAATAAAAAACAAATATTTTACGTACCTTAAAGCAATAAATCAGTAATCAGTAGAAGTCCAGCCCCTAGCACCCCTCTACACCAAGCTATGCCACGTTTTGATCTATTGACTTACTGCTTCACATCATCTTTAGCCATGTAATAAGTATAAAAGAACAAAATAAGTTCTTCTTGCTTACATAACATGTATTTTATTAATCTTTCTAAAGCTATATTTAAAAAAAACAATTATTCACTTACATTTTAATTATTCACTCGATGTTAACTAAAATATTTCAAAGTTTTTTTAAATATTCGGGTTTTTTCTTTATTATTATTATTATTTATTATCTATGTACATTGACAAACCATCACGAGAAAACACAACAAACCCGCACTCCTTACAGATACAAAACTGACCTCTCTCTGTAAAAATGTGTTTTGTAGGATAATCCTTTTTGTATCCCGGGGCGATTTTAAGCCTAATTCCCAGGTCAAAATATATTTCAAACTGACCTTTTTCTGTAAATGTGGTGCAATAACTACGTTTGGCCTAAACTTTAGCCCTAAATTTAGGATAAGCCTTTTTGTCGACGGTCTAATTTAATCGCCTAATACCAGTTCAAAAGGTAATTCCCAGTATAGACAAGAATCATTGTTTATTATTATTTTTATAAATTATATTCAAACTGAAACATGCTGGATCGGTAAGATCCTTTAAGCATGTAAGAAGGAAATGTTTTCCTTACTTGTGATTGGTCGAGGTAATCCCCTAGTTCATAAGCTAAACACCAGGGCTCAGCATGGCCCCACCCGCAAAGGCAGCCAACCCGCACCCGCTGGTGCGTCCCCACCGCATCCCCGTCCGCCGCGTGCGCCCGCAGGCGCAATATTTCCGCGTCCCCGCCCGCCGCGTGCGCCCGCAGGCGCAATATTTCCGCGTTCCCGCCCGCCGCGTGCGCCCGCAGGCGCAATATTCCCGCGTACTCGCCAGCCGTTAGTGTTATTTACTTCATGCTATTGTTATTTTAATTATTTTTATAAAATATATTTCAAACTGATAAACATGATGGATCGGTAAGATCCTTTAAGCAGGTAAGAAGGAAATGTTTACCTTTCTTGTGAGTGGACGGAGTAATCCTTATCTCTATATGACCTCGTATGTGATTGGTCGAGAATTATTTTATCGCTTTTTACTTTTACGTATGGTAAAACATGTTTTTTCATATCCATGAACCTAGGGTTCGTTTATTTAAACTCTTAACCCATTAATGCCCGAAATTAAAAAGTTTAAATTTTTTTTTAAATTTAAATATAT
>JABUQX010032270.1:0-23700 GCA_015478945.1 Trachelipus rathkii
AACGAGGTGAGTACGAGTATGTAGCTTATTTACTAATCATGCCACTTTTAGAGCTATTTTATATGACTTACATACACTTGAACTGTGTCTTAATAGTTGATAATCTTTGGGCCTTAGCGATGTCTGAGACGCTGTGGTTTTAGGGTACTTCATATTATAAGTAATATATATATATACTATATATATATATATATATATATATATATATAGTATAATATATATATATATATATATATATATATTAATAGGTATATATATAGTAATTATTGTACTAATACATACTTAGCACAGAAAGATAGTTTGAGTAGCTGTTGAAGTAGGTTAGATTATTCTTGTGAGATGCCTTCTGAACTACTTCGAACTACTCCAGTTACTGCACTTTCATAAGGGTGCAAAGAATATTATATATATATGATATAATATATATATATATATATAAGTAATATTCTAGTATATATTATATATATATTATATATAATATTATTAGTATATATATATATTGATATATAATATACATATTATATTATAATATATATATATATAATTTTATATATAATATTATATATATATATTATATATATATATATATATAATATATATTTAATAGTAGGTATATATATATATATATATATATATATATTTATATGGATATATATATGAGAATTAAGATGTAAATGTATTTAGAGGGCGGGGAGGGGCATATCGGATCACTATCTTGGTGGTTGCTAGGATAAGGGTGGGAGGGAGAAGGTTCGCCGTTGGGAGAGGCGGACACGAAAAGAGGTAGAGTAGACCAGGTAATTAAAGGTGGAAAATATTGAGAGCGAGACAGATGTAAGAGGACGGATTTAGGAGAGGTATGGAGGATAGGTGGAGAGAAGTGAGAGGGACGATTGGGGAGGTGGAGGGGGATTGGATGAGATTTAAAAAGAGGCAGTATGCGAAGAGGCTAGAAGGGTATGTGGAGTAAAAAGGGTGGGTGCCAGCAGAAGGAAGGGAGTGAATGGTTGAGTGAGGAGGTGAAGGAGGTGGTGAAGAAGGAATAGCAGTTGAGTTGATTATGGTTGGAAGTAGGAGAGAGGAAAGCCGGGAGGAATATAGAAGGGTTAGAATGGAAGCAAAGAGGGGGTGGAGAGGACGAAGAGAAGAGCAAAAAGATGAATGGTGTAGAAAGTGACGGAAAATTTTTGAATCGGGGAGAAAATGTTCTGGAAGAAGTAAATAAAAAAAAGGAAGAAGAAGAGAGGTTGGGGGAAAGGATTAAGGGAGGAGGATGGGAGTGGGATAGGAGGATAGGAATAGGGTGAAGCAAGAGAGTGGGCAGGGAGTATTATAGTGGAATTATTTGAAATGAAGTGGGGGGCGGAGGGGAGGAAGATTTGCAAGAGGTGAAGGATGGGGAGTGAATTGGGGAGGGAGGGGGAGGATGAAATACAAATGGAGGAAATGGGCCTTGAATAAAGGAGAAAAAGGGAAGTCCGCAGGTCTGGATGGTGTGAGAATGGGAATGTTGCAGAAGGGAGGTATATGGGTGGAGGAATGGCTGTATAGGTAATATTATATATGTTTGGAGAATGGAGAGTACACAGGGATTGGGAGGATGGTTGTTTGGTTCCGCTGTATAAGGGGAAAGGGGATAGGATGGATTGTGGGAATTATAGAGGGTATATGTCTTTTAAGTGTGGTATGGAAAGTGTTGGAGAATACTGATTGAGAGAGGGAGAGTTTAACGGAAGATAAATAAATAAATAAAATAAAATATATATTATATTATATATATATATATCAGTATATATTAAATATATATAATAAAGTTATATATATATATTTAATATATATATATTATATATATATATATATTTGCACCACCTCGTTCTCTTCCACGGAGGAACCTTTCGATGATGTGCCCTTATATTCTCTGCTTTTATTTCTCCCTTTTTTCCAGCCTTTAGAGGACAGTTTTCCCGGCATAAATGGCCTCAGCTTCTCCTACTAAAAGCGCTGGGACATAGAGAAAAATCTAGGAATCCTGAATCTGGATATGGAAAAATATGCAAAAAAAATAGTTAGAAGAAATTTAAATCCGATGTTATAGACGTTGAATGGATTCCGCAAAATCTGTCCATTCTCTACCTAACTGCTCCTCTTCAGTAACATATTAGATCTGTTAGGTTGCACTCCACCCACAATACCAATAATCCTACAACATAACAACAAATACATAACATAAGCATAATTGCAAACCAACATAAATAGGACTACAAAACAAAAATAATGATATACTAAAACGTAACGTATATACGTACATATAGCATTGATTCAAGAGATCACTTTCCCGAAAAACGACCCAGAACCTAAAATTTTATGATATGACACACAAAAGGTCCCTCCAAAAATCCACACTATTAACCACTCATACCCAACTCACGTTTGCATATACAAACACCAGGCTTAACACTACACACACAACAGCATCTCTGAATGACTCTATTACCCCACAAATTGCACATATTTTCGCTAAATAACATCGATTAAAACAATAAAAGCTACCATTTAATAACTTATCGAATTCCGCCGACAACACCTCAAACAACACTTCTCAGCAACACAATATGACGCCATAAAACTCACCCGACATCAAACAAACATCCCAAATCTCAGAATGGGAAGGTGACTTCAAGCCCACCATTCCGACATGGTACATGCCCAACGAGCCATACCTTAGAGGACCCCTTTATATCAAACATAGATCATCTAAAGCATCTCTTAACAACATACCACCAACCATATCAAGAAATTCCACACAAATAGACTAAGTCACTCCGCACCAGCATCCCGGTAGGTAACATTATTGCTCTCCAAGTCTGCACGCTAAACTATATGCTGGTCAATCGCGAGCTGAGGAGCGTGAGAGAGAGACCACCCCGGCGTATCATAAATATTCAAAACTTCTAACACATGAAATCACCCATTCAGGAAAACATAATACAAACTCATCAAAAAGCCGACTGAAAAAACTTAGCTGATCATATTATCAAAAATCCAGCACAGTGCCTTAAAATTTCACATAAGATCTCTATGCTAAATATAGTTTAAAAAAGCTTCAGCGTTAATGAATTCAAAGTCAGCCATCCATAAATATTTTCCTCGGGATGCCTTCGAAATGTAACCCAATATTAACACCTGAATATCGAAAACTTAATTCAACAATAACACATCCTAGATAAAACTGGCACAAACTCTAACACACAATCAATACTCCTAAAACACTCAAGATCACTAACTAGCTATAAACACTCCTCGAATAGCATTTCAACTTTCCTTACGAAAAATAAAAACTCACCACACACACGCAACAGACGACAGAAGTAGTTGGAACACAATACAGTATCTGGGCTAACGCAACAACTACCAAACGTATACTCATGAATCAATCAAAATTGAAGCTCACAAAACCCCCCAAACAACAAAACAACACGAAGCATCCTCCTGCGAAAGACAAATGTAGCAACCTACACACCCACAAAATCGGAAAATAATCAAAGCCCCTCAACGAAATAAAATGCACGTCAACGACCAAACAACATAAATAACGCACAAGTGATTTAGAAAACCACCATACCGGTCCCGTTAAAAAACTCAACAGCAACAGGTCTGACAACTTTTCCAAACATACACCCTAACACCTAGGAACACCGCATTAACTCAACTAGCATATATGTACAATAGCTCCATCACTTTAATTTCTATCCCTCCATCTGGAAAAGTGCAATTTAATTCATCACCAAATGAAAACCCTGCAAAAGACCTTCTCAACACCTCTCCTACCGGTCCAATCTCACTACTAATCCACACTACTGCTAAAACTTTGGAAAAAATGATTTCAAGCAAAATAACACCACACATCACCAAGAAAAGTTTCAACACAGTTTTCAACAAAACCACTCAACCATAACTAGCCCTCAAAGAGAAAATCTTAAACCCACACAAGAGAATATTTATATCAATAGACATCAGCAAAGCTTTCGACACAGTTTATCCGAAAACACAACTTAATCCATAACCAATAAAAAATCAGCATCCACATTCTAATTTAATGAAATGGATATCTAACTTTCCTGTCAGGGAGAACAGCTCAAATACAAACAAACAACAAAAAAATCCCGTACAGTAAACATCAAAAAACGGCGTACCTCAAGAGAATCCTATCCCCCACCTTTTCAACTTATTCAACAGCCGATCTTCCAGCAACCACAAACAGAGGCCACACAAACTAACAGCTACGCGGTGATATCACCAGTGCACTACACAACAGAATCCAACACAGCGGCAAATCTAGCCAACCAATGACACTCAAATCAAATAACATGGACTGGGGGAAAAAAAAAAAAAAAAACCCGGACAGATAGAATGTTCGCTTCCCAACCAAATAAATTATCCTCTCAGTATATATCATCTCGGACCAACAACTCGGTACCTAACGCACCCCCAAATCTTCCTAAACATACACAGCTGATACCACTAACAATAACTCCTATATTATTTTTGGCGTAATACTTGACACATCACATTGACTTTACAAAACACATAGAATAACATAACAGGGTCGGAGTAAAGCCGGAAACTTATGAACATGCGTAAATCAACCATACAATAGCCCAGCACTCGACATTAACAACAATAACAATAGATATCCACCCCACAATATAAAACAATATCTTCTTCCAAACATAAAATTACAACGCTTCAACCAACTATTACAGCCACATGTGCTGACCAAGGGAAAAATATAAGAAAACTACAATATAATTACAGAAACATAGGGCACTTAGAATTATAAACAGGTGCATTCTCTATGTACCAACCTCCACCACAGCTAACATCTACATGATGAAATACAAATACTCCCCACCATAGAGCAAAATTAGATACACAATATACACTCAATTCTTCGCCAAAACACAAATTACTTCAACAACCCATGTCATCCCCTCTCCTAACCACCACTAAATATCATAATACATCCCCAGGCATTACAAAAGCATCTTTCATCCTCCCACGCATTATTCCTATGCAACAAATTTGAATAACATCACATCAACCAGTCGGTACAAAGCACACCCTATATCCGACCAAGCGAAATCCCACACAATCCTAACCGAAAACTATTTAAGAAAACGACAACCAAACAATATACAAAATAAACATCCACAGGAATAGCACCTGAATTTAACTCTCTCCCAAGAATTAGCCAGTCATCTTTGCCCAAACTAAGATGCGGCCACAACCCAAATTTGCAACACTATGAATATATATGATTAAACTTTTAATCAAAGCCACTTCGAATATTTGCGGGGCAGATTGCAAACCAGGTCTCCGGGAAGCGTGGGATGGAGAGAGCGATGTTCGTGGCTTACCAGACCGTCAACTCTAACCTTACAACCAGATTGATCTGAGGAATTTTTCTGCCTGACGATTGCTGAGGAGCCGTCAGCAGGGGCCAGGGTATCTGAAAGCGGTGGTGCGCCGCTGCTGACAGACAGGGTGGCCAGGGGACGAAAGACCTAAAAGGTAAATATACTATATATAATCTATATATATTATATAATATATTCTCATTGAAAACACTCCACTACGCCTATATATAATATATATATATATATATATTATTATAGTATATGATATTATATAATATATATATAATATATAGATACTAATTATATTACTTATATATATAACATGGTAATAAGATAAAATACTTGATTCATAAAAAATATACAGAGCTATATTTAATTAATTTCAAGGATAATATATAAAAATAATAATAATAATAATATAAATATATATATATAACTATTATAATATATATATTAATATATATATATATATAAATATATATATAATTAATATAATATATAATATATATAAATAATATTATAATATATATATAATATAGATATATATATAATACTACTAATATATATATTCAATTTAAACTTTTAAATTAAAAGTGAAATTCGAATAAATCATTTTTATTTCTGTAGTTGAGAAATAATTATAGCAAGGATGCCACTAATACAAACTATTAGAAGATCTTTTGAAAAATAAAAACTAATAATTAGCAACAGCTTTTTTAAGACAAAGTTAAAATTTTATAAAAAATATTCTTTCTTTAAATTATTTTATTATTCGTTGAAAATTATTTTTATCATTGCAGAGTTTTGCAAAGCTCTTATAAAAAAAGATGAAAAGAGCAAAGCAGAACGATTATTGGAGGGATAGTATTTGATCCTTAAGGAAAAAAAGATATAAAAGGAAATGAGATGAAGAAAGAAAATAACTTTAAAAAAAACGATAATGGTAAAATGTTTTTTTTCCCCTTTCAACGCGTTGAATAATGAATTATAAATAATTGTGTTGTTTTTCGCAAAGACGCATATTGGACACCTCATTTCGAAGGATGAAAGTAAAGGGGAAGATAAAATAAATAACACCATAAATATAGTATGGGGTAATGTCCCCTCAACGATCCACATCTAAATGGGAATGTCCCCAAAACGATGGCACATTAAATCTGTCATGGGAATCTTTTCATTCCTCTTTCTAGTACCTGTTTCTTTAAATAATTAAAAATTCTATTTAAGCAATTTATTCAGAAAAAAAAGAAACTTAATGTATATTTGATTATATATGATATATATAATAATAATCTATATATAATATTTTTTAATATTTAATATATATATATATATATATATATATATATATTATTAATTATATAATATAATATATTATATAAATATAAAATTATATAATATTATAATATATTATTTATGTTATTACCAGAAATTGTTTTTGCTCTGGAAAACGGTATACAAAGAAAGAAGGACCGGGGGAATAAAATCTTGAATAATAAACTACACATAATTTTCTAGAATTTCACCATATTTAAGTTTGCTACGTTGAATAATAGGCTTAAAAGTTAGTAAAGGCAACTTTCAGAAAATTTAATTACAGAATTTCTCATTTAATAACAATTTTCTTAGCTTTTCAAATTTCATTGTTAAGTAAATGAGTAACAACTAAGATACTATGATCCAAAACACAAGCAGACACGAAGATCACGAACGCCTAATGAAATATTTGGAATATTTTCTTAATGTTCATTGGTTAAAAAAATCCCTTTCATAAATGCTCATTTTCTCATATTTTTTAAGAAAAAATCATCTCGCTGGGCAACCATGCGATATAAGAGGCCAATATATATATATATAAGCTGTATATATATATGTATATATATAATTATATATTATATATAATATATATAATATATATATTAATATAATATATAATTATAATATAAATTATATATAAATATATAATTTATATATAGTATAATGAATATATAATTATATATATAGTAAGATAATATAAATATATATATATAAAATATTAGCATATTATAATATATATATTAATATATATATTATATATATATTATTATACTATATATATTATATATATATACTATATCTTTATATATATATAATATAATTAATGTTATATTATATATACTATTATATATATATATATATAGTATATATACTATATATATAATATATATTATATATATACGGTATATTATATTTATTGTTTGAAAACTTACCAAAATTAAATAATTACTAACAATACTCCTAAAATATCCACAGATAGGCATGAAATTTAAAAAAATTATCTATCCAATATCCATAGACATCAGCCAAGATATTTTCTAATGTATTCAAAATTCATCTGCCAAATACCTATATCTGTTCATCTAATATTTTTTAAGCACCCAAAAATCCCACATATAATCTATAAATTCCTTTAAAATTTCAGAATAGTCCACATCTAGCCTTAATGGAAATAAAGGAAAGCATTCGCATATTAAAGAAAGATGTAATTGTAAATAGATAAAAAAAATAAAATAAAAATAGACATAGAAAAACAATATATATTTTTTATAAATACTATTTATGCTCAGTTAAAATAAAAATTCATAACAAAAACCACAAGAGAAAAGCAAAATTACCAACAAAGATCCATTTCCCAATTATGCATAGAATGAAAATGTTGAAAATTGTTAGGATATTCAAAAGTAAGTAATAATAATAATAATAATAATAAAATAATAATAATAATAATAATAATAATAATTAATATAACAATGTAAGAGAATAATAATAATAACATATAATAATAAAATAATAGTATAATTAATAATAATAATAATAAAATTGGGAGAGAAAACAGTAACAACAACAATAATATTATCATCATCATTATCATCATCATCTTCAACATCATAAATTGGAACAAAAATGAATAAAACAGCACAACCACAATTTATTAACAAATTCCAAATTAAGCCAAAAGAATTCTTAGCATTACTCATTTTTCTTTTAGCTTCTATTTCCATCTTTTTTAAAGTTATTTTCAATTAATGAAAAAAATCATTGAAAATTAAACCAAAAAAAAAAAGAGCAAAAAAAAAAAAAAAAAAAAAAAAAAGTTTTATTTCAACTCAATAAAATTTTCACCAACAAAAGTCTTTGATTAAAATTTTTTTGTTTTTTTTTCTTCTCCTTCTCTGCCACTTTCTTTTTTTTTTCTTTCTATCCTTTGATTTTTATTGACAATTTTTTTATACGATTTTTACATTCGTTTTCTTGTTTTTTTTTGCGGAAATTTGAAGAGGATGTCCTATGTATCTGAGAAAGCATCCGCCAACATTCACGGGATGGGATATTGGGTGACGGGTTGTGAGCTCAGAGTGTATTTTTAAATAAGTATGAACATCGTACTATTGTATAGAAAAGTACGTGCAATAGGTTAGTCGTATTACAGCAGGTCCCTGCAGGGGAATACACGTTTAAGTGACTTGCTCTGGCATATCATAACTCATTTATATACCGAAGCATTCTTTACAGTTTATGCTTATTTTCTATAATTTTTTTTTGATAAACTGAAATAATTAATTATTTGTTTCTTCTTAATATACTTGTTTTCCTACTATTTGCTTGGTTCTTGGTGGATTTACCGTTAAATTTTAATAAATTAATTATAAATTTGTAATAATTTTTAATAATTTATGTAAATAATTAATTATTATTTGTTTCTTGTTAATATACTTGTTTTCCTACTGTGGTTGCTTGATTCCTGGTGGATTTACCGTCAAATTTGAATGTTATGCCTATGAAGAACTAAGAACATGCAACTGGAGTCGTGCTAAGTAACCTGAAGGCGTCCCAGAATAAGAATACACAACCTTCTAGAAACGTTGCATGTTAAGTAGCAACGTTTTGCCTTCAATAGTAACGAGAGATACAGCTACACTAAGATTGATTTTAGGATACAAGAAAAGAGTTGAATCATCCTCATAAAAGTGATGTGTATGTGAAGAAAGTAACCAAAAGGAAAGCCAAGATAAAAAAAGGAAATACTTCGGTGTAGAATAGAACCTTAAGAATGAAACCACCATCAAAATATTTAAAAAAATGAACGATAACTGTCTTTAACTCCTGAAATGGAGAAACAGGGAGAAAATCCTGGGAGAAGGATACTGAGAGAAGCGACAATTACAAAAGAGGAAGTTTTTGAAAATCAATCTTGGGTCAGACTTTATTGGAAACCTTAATATATAAAATAGGTATATATATTATAGTATTAAGAGCATACTAAACGAGATATTTAGATGTATATGATATTATATTAATGTATTAATATATATATATATATTATAGTAATATATATATAATAGTATTTATATATATATATTCATTATATATTATATTATATATAATATATACGTATATATTATATATATATAGTATATATATATATATCTATATATATATAATATATTATATTATATTAATATATATATATATATAATATAAATATTATATACTAGTATTATATATATATAAATGTATATTATATATATATTAAAGGTTAGCTAGTTTATATATTATAGTATTATATTATAGTATAAGTATATAATATATATATATAATAGTAGTATATAGTATATATATATATATATAATAATTAATCCATATAATTCATGTTCTTACTGGTCTACGTGTGCTGTTGTTTACTTAATCAAGATTTTCTATTTTAACATTCTTTGTCCACGTAAAGGAATACTGCTTATTGAGTGTTATTATTAATTTAGTTAATGTGTAAATTCGCCATCAGATAGAATGTGAAAATGTCCGAGTTACCTGAATTTTTGATTAAAGAATTCAAAACAGTTATTGTAATCGTAATATCATATATATATATATATAGTAGTATATATAGTGTATATACTATATATATATATTATACTAGGGCTATATATTATATATAGTTATATATATAATAGTATATTATTGAATATATATTCACGGCGGCACCAGTACTTTTTACTAGCTACCGGGTCTCTCTCTCTTCGTCTCGTCCGTCTCGTCGGTCGCGTGGCGCGGTCTCCTCTTTCTCTCTCTCTCTCTGTCGTTCTCGTGCCGCGTCTCCGCCTCTCGGTCATCTTCTCTCGTCTTCTCTCTCTCTTTCCCTCTCTCTCCTTCTCCTCTTCTCTCTCTTCTCTCTCTTCTCTTCTCTCTCTCTCTTAATACCATATATAATATATATATATATATATTATAATATATATATTATATATATATTACTATATATATATATCTTATTACTTTACATCTTTACATCCTCTCCGCAGTCCAGGTCACAGAGCCGTCAGTGGGCCATCCTCGCTTTCCATCTTGTTTACATCTAATCACGATCCATCGCCTTCAGCTCATCATTGCAGGCCTGGGTGGGGTCTTCCTTTCAATGAAGTCCTCCACTGTGTCTCTCCCATCTCTTCCCCGGTCTTCCTCTAGCCGCTCCATCGCTACCGGTCCCACCTCCAACTTCTACTAGGCACTCTTTTTCTCCCTGCATTCTCTCCAGGTGTCCCCACCATCTTAGTCTGGCTGCCTCCACTTTATTCATCATGGGGTTTCATACTCACGACTGTCTCCTCACTATCTCGTTTCTCACGCTCTCTCTCTGCTCTATCTTCTCGTCTTTTTCAATTCGCCGTCCTGGAAACACATTCATGCTCGCGCTGTCTGAATTCTAGCTGTAATTCAGTTCGGTGTCAATCAAACACTCCCTCGTATATTGCGCCTCTCTTCACCTCTTTTGCTCATATAGTTTATCTTTCAAGATGTGGTATATTCTCTTGCAGTCCAGCCATACTGCCTCAAGTTCCTGCTCGTATTTCTTGCCACACAGCCTTCTCTTTCCAATGTGCTTCCCTAAGTTATTTATATCTATCTCAAATTTTTTAATCTTTTCTCTAACGTCTATCTCCACTATCAACTTCTCCTCCTCCTCCCCTTACTGTACTCATTACTTTCTGCTTTCTCCATTATGCATATTTAATCCAGGCTTCTCTCAAATTGTTCTGCGAAACACAGCATCACATTGTGGCCTCAACCTCTCACAATCTCCACTCCAACACGCTAGATCATCTGCGTATACCATGATGTCACTGTCAATTTCTTCTAAACTTTCCTTTACACCTCTTATGACTGTCTAAATACGCTATAAACAGTATCGGCCAACAATGCACAACCACACCTACCTGCCTTACTGCAGTTTTACCTCAAACCATTCTCGTTTTTATATCCTGTTCTCTCACCTTACTTATGCTATCACGTATGTACTTCTTATTGTCTTTATTAGTCTGTCTCCAACTTCATAATCTCTTTCTAGAACTCTCCACAGCTTCTTCCTGGGTACAGAAACAAATGCATTGAGGGCGATATATGCCTTCTTATTGTATTCCCATGTCTTTTCCTGTATTATTCTCAATGCGAACATTAAATCTGTAGTGTTTTTGCCACCTCTATACCTCCTTGAAAAGGGCTCGGCCCGTGAGTGGTAATTAACTGTAAAAAAAAAAAAAATTCGCTCTTCCCCTAATCTCGGCTCTGTTTTTGAGTCTTAATTTTTCTTTTCTAATTTCTTTCATAATAACTTGCCATGTGATCATAGTGAGAATTCCTCTAATATTCTTACAATTTTCTGCATCCCGCCTTACTTTATAAAAGGGAACTATTATTGACCTTCCCCAACCTTCCGGCACTCTACTCCGTCCACCCAACACCTGTTTCAGAAAATCTCAGTATCAAGGCTCTCAGCTCCTCTCCTACTCCTTCAGCAACTCAATATGTATCACATCCTCACCAGGAGTTTTCCACTCTTCATTTTGCCCTAATGTCCTCCCCTCAAATTCTCTATTCCGTTAGTTCCCTCCTCCTCTACTGCCCTCTTCTCTACTCCCTCCTTCTCTACTCCCTCCTCGTTTTTCTCCTCCTCCTCCTCTCTCTCCCCTTCCTCTTCCGAACGCACCTCCACATTCAATAATCATCAAAGTACTCTATCCACTTTTTGTTTTTTCCTCCGGGCTTATATATATATATAAATTAGTATATATATATATAGTATATATATATATATATATATATATATAATATATTATATATATATTTATATATTATTATAATATATATATATATATATATATATATATATATATATATAATATAGTTTATATATATATATATAATATATAGTATATATATACTATATTATATATATATATATATATAAGTATAATATTATATATATATATTATATATATCAATAATAATAATAATAATAATAAATAATCTTAATTAAAAAGACTCAACTTATTTATACATAAAAAATGGCAACTTTCTTGCCTGCCTATGGCAACATCAAAATGTAACTAGAAGACGCCAGAGGCAACAATGTAAACAAGTTTTTATAGACTAAATTCTCTCTCCACACACAATCGTCCGCTATTCGATTTGGAGGAACGAACAGTCACCTTTTTTTTAATGGATTGAAAAATAGCGTTATTCTATCTCGCTGATTCTTACACTTTTTGTTTTTAAACTTTTATTAATTTTTTGTTTTGTTGTTTGTTGTTGTTGTTGTTCTTGTTATTTTTTTCATGTAATATTTTTATTCATTTGACCAATTTTCGCCAAAAATAAGAATTTTATCGCAACATATATGAAATTTGTAAAAGATCGATCGTGTTCTTATAGATGTTAGCGTCGTGCTAAGCATCGAACAGGCACGGAGTTAGGGTCTCCTCTGATATATATATATAAGTATATATATTATATATATATATATATTTTATAGTATATATGAATATATATATATAATAGTATATATATACGATATATATATATATATATTATATATATATATATTAATATATATAATATATATATATATTATATAAATATATATAAATAGTGTAATTTCTTCTTCTCTCGTCTAAAGAGGCAAGAGCAAATTGTTTGATAGAGTGGTTGTTTGAACTTAAAATGATTGCTTTATTGTTATTAAAAAGGTCATTTCTTATATAGATGGAAAATGGATTTCCAAGTTTATTGCAAATAATTAAATAAGTCGCAAATATAATTGATTTAACTCGTTTAGCAGTCACTTAGCAATATATAAAGTCTTTTACATTGTCAGTTAACATGAAAAGTATAGCTTTATTGTTATCGAAAGAGTCGTTTATTATTTAGACACAGACTTCTCCTCCTCGTTTATTAGATCGAAACAAATACTCTCCGCAATGTTCATGAAAAACAAATCCTTATATATATATATATATATATATATATATATATATATATATATATATCACTATATATAGTATATATATATATATTAGTATAGTGCGGTATATGTATATTACTAATATTTAGTATATCATTTATTAGTTTGTTGTTTAGCGTTTGGTGTGAGTGGAGTGGTGGGGTATGTGGTGTGGTGTTGAGTTGACGTTGTGAGCGTGTTTGGGTTGTTGGATGTGTTATTTGTTGTGTGGTGGGATGTTTGGATTTATGGGGTTGTTGAGGGTGTGTTATTGGTGAGGTGGTTTATTGTAGTTTTTGTGAGTAGGGGTTGTGTTTTTGGGGTTGGTTGTTTGTTGATAGTAGGTGGTGTGGTGTGGGTGCTATGGGGTGTGGGTGTGTTGACTTGTTTATGGTTGATGTTGATGGTTGTGGTGTGTTATGGTGGTTTTTGTGGTGGTTTGTTTTTGTGTGGTTTGTGTGGGGTGGTGCGTGTGTGGTTGGTAGTTGATTGTTATGTGGTGTGTTGGGGTGTTTATGTTGGTGTGTGTATAGTGTATGCGTGGTTGGGTTGGGTAGGGGGGGTTGATGGTGGTGAGGTGAGGGTGTGGGGTGGTGGGGTTGGTTTGTGTTGGTGTTGGTGTGGTGTGTTAGTGTTATGGGGTTTGTTTAGTGTCGTGTTGTAGGTTTAGTGGTGGTTAGGTATAGTGATGAGTGGTGATGTGTATTTGGGTCTATTTATGTGTCGTTGGTTATGGTGTGTGTGTTGGGGTTTGTGGTTGTGTTGGCGGTGTTGGCCCTTGTTTTGGTGGGGTGGTTGGGTGTTTGGTGTGTTGTGTTTGTTTGGTGGGTGGGTTGGGTCGTTAGCGGTGGTTTGGTGTGGGTTGTGGGTGTGGTGTGGGTGTGGGTGTCGGGTTGTTGGTTGTTGTTTGGTGTTTGTGTGGGGGTGTGTGGTGTGTTGTTGATGGTATGAGTTTAGGTGGAGGGTGGTTTGTGGTTTAGTTATGTGGTGTGGTGTTGTTGATGTGTGTGTGTCGTGTGTGTGGTGTTTTGATGAGTGTGGTTAGGTTGATGGTGGTTATTTTATGGGATGGTGAGGGTTGGGTAGTTAGGTGGTTTGTGGGTATGTAGGTGTGAGTGGGTGGGTGGGTTTAGTGGTGGTTAGGTGTGTGTGATGAGTGTAGGGGTGGGTTATGTTGTATTTATTTAGGGTGTGGTGCAGCTCTTTTTCTATATAGTATGGTAGTGTATATATTATATATTTATATATGATATATGTGATTGGTAAAAATAATGATTCAGCATTTATTCCCATCCATGCTAAATCTGCAAGAGCCGAATACATCGCGGAAAACAATAGTAATCAAACGACGTATATTTCAGCATACCCCATACGACATCCGTAACCTAATAATAGAAATTCAACCCTCGTAACACATCAAATAAATGAAGGACATTTATAAAAGCAGAAATATAAAGAATAAAATTGCTTGATAATATATACCACAAATTTCGATTTTTTTTTTAATGTATGTATAATTAAAAATACTAAAAATATAGAATGGAGAACCGAGCTAACTACTACATTGACAAACTGATAAATTGAGAGTTTAAAATTCTCACAGCTTCATGTGAGAGTCTTCACATAATATATATAGGTATATAATATATGATATATATTATTATATATATATATTTATAATATATTATATATAGTATATATATATTTTATATATGCATATATAAAATATATAAATATATTATATATAATATATATATATAAGTATTATTTATATATATATAATATATCTATATATATATATATGCGTATATATATATATATATATATATATATATTATATAATATAGATACTATATATTATATTATATATATATATATATAATATATATATATAATATTATTTATTATATAATACTTATATATTATATATATATATGATATATATAATATATATATATATATTTATATTATATATATATATATATATATATATATATATAGTATATACTATTATATATATATATATTATAGTATATATAGGTATATAATATATTAATAGTATATATAATATATATATGTTTAAAATTTCGAGGCTCCGGCCCGCTGCCGCTTCAGCTTTGGCTCTGAATCAATGTATTTTGATCGTAAATTGTTATTTTTTTGGCTACAGGGTCAGCTCCACGGGAAAGGTTTTTTTTTTGTCTTCGACTCAAAGATCCAACTCTGGTTCACGACGAATATTCTTGGCGGTGCGGTGCTGCGGACTCCACTCCGCGGCATTGTTTTTATCAAAGGGACGCTTTGTAAAATATTTTGGTACAAGTAATTATATAATAGACAGCAAATTCTTCTTTTACTAACTGAATAATATCATTTTATTTTCATAGAATAATACAAGACATTTTATACGTATGTTATCGTATAAAATTTATTTATATTATTATATATATAATATATATATATATATATATATATTATATAGTATATATATAATATATCAATATATATATATATATATTAATTGATAAGATAACTGGCTCGCATCCTTCTACACCTGCACAGCAGTGGTAATAAATTATTTGCTATAAATACCTTATTGAGTTATTCACCTGCTGAGATTGAACATATCTATATATAGTATTATATAATATTTTATATTATATATATATATATATATAATATATATATATATATATATATATATATATACTTTCTTGCTCATAAATTGAAATCGTCTTAATTTTTTTAAGGAACAATTAATTTCGATATTAAAATACTAAATGTAGGTTTTATATATTTATTTTTTTCAATTTAAAAATCACCTATTAATATATTAATATATTTTTTTTATTATTTATGATTAATACTTAAAACGAAAATTTATTGTTAATAAATACAAACATGGGTTTATTTATTTTTATTATATTATTAGTTAATTATAATCTTTAATATATTTAAAATGAAATCAATAATATTTACAGTTTTTAATTTTAAAAATAAAAAGGATTTTGTTTTTAAATATAATTTTTTGTTTTTTTTTTTTTTTCTTTTTTTACAGAATGTCACCAATCACGGGCAAGAACCTATTCCAGGAGGGGCTAGAAAATAATAATAAAATAATAAAAATATATAAAGATATTTGAAACTTCTTTATTAGTGAATGACTTTCTTATATTTTTCATCTTCTTATAAAGCTTTTCCTCTTTATTCATGAATCGATAGTACAAATTTTCATTTTTTGGTATTTATCAAGATCTAAACCAGTGTATGTTTTCAGAAAAAAATTGTTTTAAGTTCAAAAAAATTTCTAAGATCAGAAAAGGTTAAGTTAAGTAAAGTTTTTAAAGAAAAGTTCTTTAGTGGCAAGCTTCTTGGAATTATTCCAGAAGCTTACCACTAAACAGTTTTCTTAAAAAACTTAACTTAACTTAACTTTTCTTGAACTTAGAAATTTTTTTGAAGTTTGAAACTTTTTCAGAAAATATGCACTGATTCAAATATAGAATAATACCCAAAAGCGCTTGGCTGGTAAGGTTGCCATCCGCTTATTCTTTCTTTCTTATGCGGTGATTTGGTGAAGCTCATCGGCCATATAGGCGAGTGTGTGTATATCAACACTCTCTTTGATTTTGTTTAGCTTTTCGTACACAGCGGCAGGCAGGCTGTTTATGAAGTATTCTTTCACTAAGGTTTGATGTTTGTTCAAGAGGTTTGCCACGGCTTTCTCTCCGATCGTCTTCCTTATCCGAGACAGGAATTCACCGGGAAGTTCGTTTGTTCGTATTTTTTCTTGAAGGAGATCACGTATGTTTTGATCCTTTGGTGTTGAGTAGGTTCTTTTTATTGTCTTTACCAATTCTTTATAGGTATTATTTTTGATTGGGGGTTTGATAGTGGATAACAAATGAGGCGGGAGCATTGGAGCTATTAATTTTATTTTGACTTGAACACTTTTTATTTTATAAAGTCTAAAAATGACGTGTACCGCCTTGATCCAAATTTGAACGTCGCTTACGAGGAAGTTTGGAAGTCTGATCGAATGCAAAAATTTGCTTTGAGTCTCGTGGGTTGGTATGCTTGTGTTTGCTTTGCGAGGTTGGTTGCTTTCGGAGGGAAGACCAGATGTTCCCCCGCTTTCTCCAAGGAGTTGAGCGAGTTGAGGGGAAGGAGTCTTTCCCTTTCTTGATCGTGAAGAGTTCTTTGTTTGAGCCTTTTGACTCAATTTCTTTGTGCTAACCATCGCTATTGACTCTAAAAGTTCCTGACTCTCTGGATATTTTGTTGAGTCGTTTCATAGTCAAGCTTAAATGTTTGAATTTTTAGGGTTAAGAGAGCTTGGGTTCAAATTTCCCCACTCTCGGGCGATAACGAATTTTTTTCAATTTGCGTGTGGCAACGACTTTCTATCTTATATTTTAGGTTTATATAAGTGTCTAATTCTTCACGTTGCAATTTGATTAACTCACTCACTTGATTATTTTTAGATCTCTCGAACTGATTTAGCATCTATATCACAGATGACGGCAATTTTTTTTTTTTTTTTTTTTTATTTTTTTTTTATTAATTTGAAATGTAGCAATTTGGACTAAATTAGGGGTCGATGCTCCCTAGGGTCACTCTGGGCTTCACCAAAAATGGGATAATGATCGCTCTTGTCCCCCTTTATAAATCTTAATTATGGCCCTATGAATCTGCCGGTTTCAAATGAGAGATGTCTCTAATTATTGCTTTATTTAAATCAGTAAACGAGATTTTGACAGGAAATGTTTTTACACAATGAATAATAGGTAATATATGCACCTTTAAATCGTAGAGATTAACAATATATAATCACGTAATCACTACTTAATTATAATGGCACTGACCCTATTCTCAGCTATAACTCTCAGGGCGAGAGTTCCGCTAAAATAACCCCCTGACTTCATTCTACCAAGTCCAGGCTAACATCCTTGCGTAGGGCAAGAGCGCCTAGAATTCTGCCATTCCCTAACCCCTAGCACAATCAGATTTTTGTGAATAGATTGTTGTACATATGAGAATGTGTTTTTGTAATGTATATAGTCCAACGACCCTTCACAATGCTTATACCTGATATGTCACGCATGCTTATGACTCACATGATTTCCCTAATTATGACCCTTGTATATGTATTAGGGAATTTTACGCTAGGAAGATATGATATATATATATGATATATATATATATATATATATATAAAGAGAGATATATATATATATATATATATATATATATATATATATATATATATGATATATATATATATTACTTTCTTTTTTGGGTGTCAGTTACCAATTCATTATCTGAATTAGTAAAGAGGTGATTTACAGAGAATTAAAGTTCGAGTAAAGTAGAAAATCTTCATATATAAACTTCAACATTTCTAATTTTAGATTAAATTAAAATTTAATTAAAGATTTAATCCTAACATCAAAATTAGTATTGTCCTTTACTATATAGGATGCCTTCATTACTTTTTGTAAATACTTAATTAGGAAAGTAAAATACGCAATAGGTATGTTTCATGAAAATTATTCTTCCCCTATAGCAGCGGTGCTCAAACGGTCGATCGCGATCGACCAGTCGATCGCGAGATGCTTGTGGGTCGATCCCATAAATATCACAGCCATTTAAGACATTTAAAAAAAGTGATATTTGGCAGTTTATTCGGCGCCGCATAAGATGGTGGATGTACGATAATTTACTAATTGCACAACTAGAAGAAAAAAATTGTAAGAACATTCCTTCTTTGCTTTGCAAAAAATTGATGACAAGGGCAGTTAGGAAACCTATGAAGCCGAGCTAAAAAAAAATTCTTGATGAATTTAAAAAGCCCTTTGCAGATATAAAAAACATAGAAGGAATTCTGGCATTCATGACTTACCCCTTCGCTTGCCTGGACGTGCAAGAAGTTGCTTCGGAAACTTCAAAGCTATTTGACATTTGGAAGACTACAGTCGAAAACGAAGTTGTAAAGCTAATCTCTGACATTAACCTCAAAGCGAGAGCTGCAGATAATAATTTCTGCCTTTTTATGTCCGAAGATAAATATCCTTGTTTGAAGAAAGTAGCACTTCAGGTAAACACTTTCTTTGGGTCAATATATTTATGCGAGTCTGCATTTTCTCAAATGAAAATAATTTAATCTAAATACCGTACTCGCCTTACAGATGATCACTTAATGTCGTGCTTGCTTTTAGCAATAAGTAGCTACATGCCATTTTTTTTTGAAAAATACGCAGAAAATCACCAATGCCATGCCTCGTCATCCAGACAATAATATTTTTCCTTACTCCGTTTTATATTTTCTATTCTGTAATCACCAATGCCATGCCTCGTCATCCGACAATAATATTTTTCCTCACTCTGTTTTATATTTTCTATTCTTTGTAGTAAAAATCGTATGCTCGTAATGTAGTTTGATTTGTAGTGAGTGAAATTGGTAAATTATTTACCCCGACCTATAGATACGTAGTTTCTACCTAAGAATATATACTTAAAATTTTTCTTGGCAAGTGTCGATCACCGATTCTTTAAAAGTTTGTTGGTCGATCTTCATAGGCAAAAGTATGAGCACCACTGCCCTATAGGCTATAGGCCCTCTACTTCTTCTCTTGTATGATCATCTGACCTCCTTCCCTCCTCCTACTGAGTCAGACAAAATGTCCAAATCATCAGAGCGCGCCTGAAAAATACACACAATTTGCTTAAATGTTATTTTATGAAAAAAGAAAACTGCTAAAAATTTCTAGAGTTAAAAATAAAATATCGTTGATTCGATAGTGGATAATATATCGATATATTGGCTGGAAAATGTAATCGATATATTTTCGATACTATCGAAAGAAATATCAGTATCGATATGTATCGGTTCTCTTTCGGCATCCCTAGGCTAAATCCTATTTGCTGGTACTTTTCTTATATGTTACAAATTTTTTTATTTGCATATTTAATTTTACGAATTTACTGTTATTGGGAAGGCTTAATCCAGACTGGTTAAAGGGCCATACTCCTACAAAAGTTAATTTTCATATAGATCAGGTCTGGATCGTGGTGAGTAAAAGGAAATTGAATTCTCGTAGTAGAGAGGATAGTGTCTAAGCTTAATTAATCAACTAAATATACATAATAAAGAAACAGTAAGAAGCCACATAGGCCTATCGAGACTGTCCCAGTCAAACTAGAGTAAGGTAATAGTAGCGCAGAGGGGTGTCCCCTGATTTTTATAAAAATCGCAGGATATATATACTCTTAAAAAAATAAAAACGAAAATCGTCGCTCTCCTTAGGAAAAAAAGTTACAGCCTCTCAAAGTTGTTAAAACTCCCATAGACTTCATTTTTGATCCATTAAGGTTAGGTCTCATTTCAGGTCCTCTAATTCAGGCTATGATAAGTTTTGTTAGGTATACACAGAGAAAAATCTATGTATACTTAACAAATCTTATCAACCTGAACTAGGATGGCCCTAAATACAAGCAAGAGGCTCATTAATTTTTTTTATAAGAAAGCCTATGGGAAAATTTTAAACTTTGAGAGGCTGTAGCTTTTTTTCCTAAAGACTTTAATCATTTTCATTTTTTTTAAGCTTCATTATTATTTTTTTAGAGTATATCCTGTGATTTAAAATTTTTTTTTTTGAGAGACCTGCCTGAAGGTGGGATTAGTATATCATTTGGGATCCGGTCTTTCATTAGCACTACTATCCTGGGACTGGGTCACAAATTGGTAATACTTTAGCTGAGGTGAATAAACTTTACGTAACTATTACATTAAAACTATAAACTTATAATTTATAAAAATGGTATCAAAAAATTCTTTGAAGTTTTTTTTACTGGTTAGCGTATATTATAAATGCATATTTTTAATAAAAATATGAAAAATTGCACTCAGAAATTTTTTTTTGACTAATTTCTGCGGTTTTTAGGGTTAACACTATCGATGTTTGTTTCTGATTATATATATATATATATTAGTATATATATATATATATATATATATATATATATATATATATATATATATATATCATATATCATGGCCCAATAGGGGCTCGAGCCGACGGGGGAATGCAGAAGGGGGAACATTTTCCATATCCCGTAGGGGGAGGGGGCGGAGGAACCCCCGCGACATCCAAATACCAAAGAGCGGTTCCGGAGACCCCCGGAGGAGGGGAATAGTCCTACCCTGTCGCCTCGAATGCCGAGACCCTGACTCTGCCACAGAGCCCGCTAAGTACCCATTAGTCAAAAAAACATTGCTTTAAACTACTGCACAAATTCCAAGGGTAAACCGCCTCCCGATGGAGGAGTCAGTCTCAGCCTCTCTGGGGAATCGACAGGGAAGGGACTATTCTCCAGGGAGGGTCTCCGGAACCCCCGCGACACCCAAATACCAAAGAGCTCTTTTGGTATTTGGGTGTCGGGGGTTCTCCGCCTCCCTACGGGGCATGGAAACGTCCCCCCCTGTGTTCTCGTCGGCTCGAGCCCCTATTTAAGTCAGTGAATATATATATATATATTGTTATATATATATATATATATATATATATATATATATATATATATATATATATTATGTTATATATATATATATATATATATATATATATATAGTGTGTCGTTTCATTATGAGGGCCCATAATTTTAAGTTTGGCAATAACTACTAAACTATTTAAATATATATGAGTTTTAAAATAAGTTCTTAGATTGCCAGGTCCTATGTATATCACACACATAAAAATTTTTTTTTGTTTTGGCTTAAAAATTGTAAAATTATTTAAACTGAAGTGAAAAAAAAAAAGCCCGCTTTTTGCAAAAAGGGCCCATGTGTGTGACAAAAAGGGCCCCCACCCTTTTAACTTTTGCTAGAGTTAATTTTTTGGTATTTTTAGGTTATTATCTTGTTATTTAAGGTTTTTGTGACTAAATAGGCAGAATTTTTTTTTTTATTTTTTGAAATTAAAATAAAAAATAATAAACTGGGAAGGTGGTCAATTTTTCAAAACCATCCCATTTGGGTCAACCCTCATAACTCTTTGTTGAGTTAATTTGATCGTGAAGTTTTAAGTTATTATTTGTTATTTAAGGTTTTTTGTGACTAAATATGAAGAATTTTTTTTTTTTTTTTTTTTTAAAAAAAAAAAAAAAAAAAAAAAAAGGTAAATTTCCTTAAATTAAACAAAAAATCCAAGTGGGCCAACTCTTATAACTCTCTCTCTCTATATATATATACCGTATATATACAACAAGAGTTAAATAAAGATGGGCCCTTTTTACATAACATTTATGAAAAGTGGGCCCTTTTTACATAACAAAAATATTTTTTAGACAATATACTAAAGTAAAAAAATAAACAATATACCATGTATTATAACACATATACAGGCCAATTTTCATTCCAAAAAAAGTGGGCCTTTTTTTGTCATACAAATGGGCCCTTTTTGATAGTCTTTTTCGATGGTACCTGTGTGTTGATTGGCTGCACCAAATTTCTTGAAATTTGGTGTGGGATTACCTTTTGCATGGGACTAACATAATTTAATTCAATATTAATATAATTTCTAGAGTTCTTAATGCAGTATTGACTGGAAAAGTACCAAAATGGTTTTTCACGATCATCAAAAAGTAGGCGAAATTTTTGAAAAATTTCAAAAAATTCCCAAAATTCAAAAAATCGAATTTGAACCATTATAACACCTTTAAACATGCATACTCGATGGGGTTAATAGGTCCACCAATTTTTTTCGCTCTACACATCATATATACGGAGATACAGGGTGGGCCTTTTTTGCATAACAAAATTGGTGGGCCCTTTTTAGGTAACAGCACTATATATATATATATATAGTTATGGTTTTACGTAAATTAAATTTTTGCACGGAATTGCGAAAGCGTTTCACGATAAATGCAAAACGGTTAAACACCATTCCAATGAACGCGAAGTACTACTTG
>JABUQX010032271.1:0-20000 GCA_015478945.1 Trachelipus rathkii
AGAATTCCGTAATTGTGTGTGGTTACTAATTTGGTTTTGAAGTTGCTCGCTAGATGATGTCTTGTTGTATGAGAAGGATATATTGGCTGATTTGTATTATATTGAATTGGCGGAGCACCGTTTTGATCCTCCTCGAGAATCAACACAGGTCTTTTGGGTGAAAGGAGTTTGGGTAAATCGGTTAGAAGGACTCCCAACCATTCAAGTGGTTATGAACATTGAAAATCCCCTAAATAGATGACTTCAGTATTTGGATGAGAAGATATAACAGTCCAGTGAGAAGTAGTAAGATAATTCAAAATAAGCTTGAAAATCTGTTCTGTAGGAACAGGAGAACAGTAGCAGATTATTGTAGTAGAAGGAAAAGATTTTTAAGCCATAGAAGCATCGAAATTAGGAAGATTCGAGATCACACAGACGTGTGTACAGGGTGTTTATGTTAACGATAGGACAAATACTCCAGCCCTTTACGACGCGAAATTATGAAATAAGTTTGTAGTTGGATACATTAAACGAGTAGAGGAATTCTGTAGCTCAACTTGAGTCTCAGACAAGATCAAAAATTAGGGTTAGAGTTAGAGAGGGGCGGATTGTTCCACGGAAGCAGAGGAGTAGAGCTTAAGCCGCGAGTATTTGTTTGGTGTGATGACAAGGTAGAAAGCGCCGCACATACGCAAATCTGCAATCACACACACATGCGAATTGCTGGATAATTTACTTATAACGGCTGGTCAGTGTGGGTGGCCATAAGTATCGGAAGTGGTCAAGCACAGCTACAAGAATTCATGGACCTAGTGTTGTCAGCAGTGAATGGGGGATGTACGCAATAATACGTTATATTAGAATAATGGTATGAAGTAATAATATTATGAATAATGAAAAGCTAGGCGTGGAAGAGTGAAATAGGATTGATATTGTATAATATATATATAATGCGGATAATATAGTATATATATAGTACCTACACTAGCACTATCTAGCTAATTGGTAATATATATAAACTATAACACTAATATATATAATAAAATATATATATTTATATAATAAATTATATATATTTAGGTTATTGATTTGATTTATTTTATAATATATATATATATAGGTTAGAGTAGTACGAGATATATATAAGAAGTTGGGATTCGTATGGGATTGGAATACTTGGGAATAAGAGATTGTTGAAGATTTTTTGGAGACGGGTTCCGACTCAGTGGCTGAATAATGTGAATTTTGCGATAGAAAGAGAAACACCGCAGCCCACCTCCGAGCCCCGTGCAGGAACCATTGATTTGGGAAGGATGTTTTTGGAAATTGTAGAAGAATAGGGAGTTGAAGGCGACGACGAGCAGCAATCCGACACGCGTGAGTGTGTAAGTGGTAGGTGAAGATAATACATGAAAGGCTTCACCTAACTCCTCAGATATTAAAAATCATATAGGGACGTAAGAAAGCTACCCCTAGAAGTAAATAGGTGAAGTTTTTGATAGATTCTCTCTATCAGCGAGCCTCGAGTTTGGAGACGATGAAAGACAGGTGAATGTAGGAGGTGTGGGTAATTTTTGCTGGTCGTCAGTTTGGTGGATAATGTGATGCTAGCACAAGGGAATGACCCCCGCTCACTCATATACCAGTCAAAGGTAGAATCGTGATCAGGGATTTAGAGGTCGTTGGAAACCAGACAAGTGTGAAGTGCAAGACTAGGGATGTGAAGTGCTTTTCGTTGTGGGGAAGTATGGGCCATATGATCTCCGAATGTAGATTGGCAACTGGTGCTTGTTATTTAGACTGTGGCAAGTGGGCAATTTGGCCATGAACTGCGACTCCGCAAATGGGCTGGGTTGTAGGAGATGCGGAGGTGTGGACATGGGTGCGGGATTGTCCCAGCGTGTAACAGCGAGGCAACCGGTATGGGACGTGGTATCGAGGGCATTTTTCTAGAAGGTGTAGGTCCCCTAAAATACTGTACAGTACATTGGAAGATTATGGGCATGTGGCTGGATGTGTTGGATATATATATAAGTGAGGCAAAATATATAAGGAGGATATGACAGGTATACAGATATATATAATATCCCTCGCGTGACTTACACTACGGTATCGTTATCTAGGTACTTATTATTATAATATTAATATATATATATATAGGTGTTAAGTTACCGCAGTCGGCTATATATATATATATTTCAGTACCGGTACTATTAGATATTGGAATACTACAGGCTGTATGGTAATTAGTCAACTAGTGAATTTATAATTTGATGAGGTGGAGTAGTATAGGCTGAGTGAACATCATTAGTACATAAATTACAGTAGTCAGCAATTATAGAACCATTCGTAGAAACTATAATATGGGTATAATTGTCATTATAGGGTTAATTCGTCAACTGTTAGAGTATACCCTCAGAGATGAGATTTAGGTGTATATATATAATTTTTTTGTCACAGATTACGGGGAATTATATAGTATAAGTATGTCGATTAGGTGTTATACAGTTGTGATCCTTAGTGAATGATGTATGAGTATTTAATATAAGTAGTTTAATTATTATGTTGTGAATATATATAGTATGAGTTATTGAGGTATTTATCAGTAGCTATTGTAATTATTACTTAGGGGTATGTATGAGTTAGCTGTTTGTATAAACGGTAAGCATTATGAATCGATTATAATAGGTAATTGAAATATAATAAATAAGGAGAAGATCAGCATGCTGTTGTAGTAGGTAAAAGGAGTCTGGTAATATTAAATATAAGAGAACTCGCTTACTGTGATATGCGTAAACTACTAAGCCTTGGATAGTTAAAACTTTTAGAGAAAGGTTAGATAGAGGAATCGCTATGGAGAGGATGAAGTGGTTTATGTGAATTTGAGTATAGTATGAGGTATAACTATGAAAAGATAGATGTATATTTGGGGGTATCCCTATATATATATATTAATATATTTTGATTCTAGCACAATGGGATTAACTATTATCGTTTATATCATTAACTCATAGACTCATCCACGAATATACTATAGATATAGAAGAAGGATGAATAAGGATGGACAACATGTCCAGAGGTATGTGAATATGTAATATTATAGTGAGAGGTTAAGATGGTGAAAAATATTGAGTTAATATATAAGGCGTGGAAGTTATTTTGCTTTAGATAGGATAGGTTCCTTGAAGACGGATAATAGTGGTAAGAGTATAATATATGTGAAAGTACGGTTGAATACTGAATGTAGGTAGTGTGGATGAAAACAGAATAGCTAATATAATGTTCATAGGTGACTGGTCATCGATAGAGGATACTCGGTGAAAGGAGTTGACTAATAGTATTCGAGTGGTATATATATATACTATAATAGCATTTGAAATCACCTAGGATAATAGTATTGTCAGAAAAAGGTGCCTGATTGTGAATAATAGATAGAGAGTGGAGAGGTATATAAGGGTTATGGTAGATTTAGTAGTTGGTAGTTTGACATTTCTGCTTTTTGATATTCAGAGAATATTGAGAAGATAATATAGACACTGCAACGCTCCAGTTATGTGATTTGCTGGTGATTTATTATAGAGAAGAATAAACGTATCGATATCGTATCTGATGAAAATATAACATCCAGTTTACATTAAGATTCTAAACACATTACTATATAATGAGGATTGAAATGAGAGTTAAGTATATTATAACATAGAGATAAGACAAAAAGAGTTATATCGAAATGCTTACATTGGGAAAGGAGATAAAGACGCTGAGTGATAGCATAAATGAGCTGACACTCACAGAATTTATTAGGGATACCATAGCATAAATTGCCTACGTTTCGCATAGTAGTTAGCGGAAATGATTAATATCAGCTACCCATATATACCAGTACTAGGTAACCTATATATTATACTATATATCACTATATTCTACCCCCTACAATTGCGAAGAGATTGGAGAGACGAGCCAGTGGTGAATATTTAGAGCGATAGTTGATATTCAGATAGAGTGTTGAAAGATAGTCACCTTGGATAATAAGTTAGATTGTGCCTAGTGCGAAAATCACTGAATGGATCCGTTTGAGATAGGTTGATGTATTGTATTATCCGTAAGGTGATGAAAGAATACTGTGAAAGATATGAGGTATATTACCGAGTGTGTGTAGTTATATCCGACTTGCGTATATAATTAAGTATTATATATTATAGGGATCGGAAGATTTTATATTACGAAAATGGAATCGGATGTCGTGGGTATTATCTAGATGCCAGTAGGATATATAATATATAATATAAGAGGATAATATAAGGTGTGTGACGGCCTTTTAGACTTGAGCAAACTAGGTCACATTATCAGTATCCTATATAGTGAGAATTTGAGCTTATTGGAGGGTTTATAGGTCAAAATTGCTCCAGGGCGTTTATTCAAGGGACGATGAATGTAGGTATATGAAGATGATTTTCCCATGAAGTAATGTGATGGTGTTCATTATAAAGATAGAAATATATTAACATAAGTGATGAATGTAAAATAGTCTATATCTCGAATTTGATAGATTGATGTGATAATGATGTGATATTGAAAAAGTTATAGAGGTAAGATAGATAGGATAAAAGTGATCTAAAGTCGAATAAATAGTGTGAATATATGGTTTGCTGAATGAGTTGAATTTCTGGGACATAAGGTTAGTGCAACAGGGTTGAAAAAAGACGAGAGGATAATAGAGAAAAGTTTTCGGAGATCTTCCATAAAAGCCTGAGAGGAATGTATAAGATACGAGTTGAGAGGATTATTATTGGTTGGTAGAGTTTCTGAGGAAGTAAGAAAGTTTTATGAAAGATAAAACTTGAAATAGCTGGCCTAGTTTAATCCAGGCTACTTCATGAAATGGATACTTGTAAAAAATGAAGAGTACGATATTTGATGAATGATGGAAATGATAATAAATAGAATATGAAGCGTTTAGAAAAGCTTGAAAATAAAAGACGGACAATAGTGTATAATGACAGCCAAAGATGTAGAGCTGGCCTTTATACCGGCATTATATAGTGAGAATGAGCGAGATCACACTTTGAGATAAGTTTTATATAAAATATCGCGAATTGCAAGATGGTATTATGTAATGTATAGTGAGGGTATTGTTTATGATTAGCAGAACAGGTAGATTTATGTTAGGGCATTGCAAGATAAACGAAGTGAATTTATAGGAGCGTATTTTCGAAAGACGTTAAGTATGACTAGAGCGAAAAGTATTTACTATATAATCGAATTGAAAAGAGAGTTGTATAAATAATATATGCATGTTGAGGGAAGAGTTTATTGTTTGAAGCTCGTTATTTGCGTATAGTCGTTTTTTAGTATTATATGAGATAATTATAATGATTTACATTGATTGACGATATCAGATCTACAACCCTTGAAGATGTTTTGCTAAGAGAATGATAGAAGTTGATAGTAATCGGTATTATTATTACTAATCTTAGCTAAGGACATTTGGAAATGAATTTGAGTGAATTTTGACTAATTGAGTGGTAGTTATGACGTATGTCTGCCGTAATATATATAGGTAGTTGAATAGGAATTGAGATATTGCTAGATATTGATGTCGATAAAGTACCTGGGTAGTGAGAGTATGTAGTGAATAAAAATATATAGTGTTAGATACAGAGACCCAGGAATATTTTATGTGCTAATGGGATTAGTAATGAAGAGAAAAAGAAAGTCAGGAGTGGGGGTGATTCTAATGTTCGAAAGTGTGTTGTATGGGTTACAGGGATTAGCTAGAGATAGGTGGTTTCGAGAGTTGCCTGAGAGAGTATGGCGAAGCAAAATGTCGCGAGGAAGTTATGACTTGAGGTGTGTAGAGCGAACCCGAGCGATCGTGGATTAGGCAAGGGTGAAATATTTTATGAAGGAGTTAAAGGCTATGTGTAATGTAGGCAGTGGGCTCCGGTGTGCAAGAGGTATTGATTGTTGTGAGTAAGTTGTTTAAGATAGTTGTATGTGTGCATTATGGTGGAGAGAGACCAGTTTTGTATAGGAGTGGGGGTGTAAGTGGTGCAAAAGTGGGTGAGCTTCATTTACAGTGTTTAAGTGGCGTACATTACAATTGGGTAATCGAGGAGAAAAAGAGTTATGCGAGGAAGTATGTTGTAGGGAAGGGAGAGAAGTTTGTTTGAGGGATGGGAGAGAAGTATGTTGTCGAGGGATTGAAGAGGTTGGTAATGCGAAGAGGAAAGAAGTGTGTTGGAGGGATGTAAGAGTTGTGTTGGATGAATGGAGAGTATTTTGTTGGAGGGGTGTGAATGACTGATGCTGAGAGTCCATTGGAGAGGGCTCTTTGTGGGGAACGAGGGATGGAGCAAGGTAATCGTGGCAGATAGAGAGGAGGAGATGACAAATGTGAAATGATTATAAGGGATTGGTCAGTGTGATTTTTGGTTGCTCTTTGAAGAGCTTTTGGTTAAAGGTAGAAAAGGAAACGCTAGGGGAAGTGGAACATAGGTTTGTTGTGCTTGACGAGGAGCGAATGCCGATTTTTGTGTTTGGGATTGACTTTTTGGCGGGTGAATATAAGGTTTCGTAGATGTATGGGGAATGAAAAGGTTGCTGAGGGAAAGTCGAGAGAATTGTTAGAAGGAGAAGGAGAATGGTGTGTGGTTTGTTGATTTTGTTGGATGGTGAGTAGTCTGGTGTGGGGAATGAAAGAATTGTTAGCGCATGAAAGATATCGAAGTAAATGCCAAGGGAATGTCCCTATGGTTTGTGAGTTTGAGTAACATGTATTTTGTGGGTAAGGAATGTGTAGTATGGTGAACGCAGTGGATAGATAGATTTTGGGTATTTGCGAAAAGGTTTGTTGTGTGTACTAATGTGTGTGTTTATATATTCGGAAAGTAAGAGAAGAGGATTTGTATGTACCGGTGTTTTCTGTGGTTGGAACGGTAGGGATGGCGTTAGTGATTCACCGTAGGTTTGGTCACATGGGGAAGTTTAAATTGTGGGCTGTATGAAAGAGAGGTGTTTAAATCTTGGCTAGGAAAAATAGGTGGAATGATGTTGCACACTCTTTGTTGAGTGAATGTCTAGAAAAAAGGGAAGGTTATCCAGAGAAATGTACCCCTTTGGTTTTTTTTTTTTTTTTTTGGGGGTTTTTAAATATCATGTGAATGAAACCTTTTCCAGATACTTGATTGTGTTTCGTTGCCAGTGACTGCAAGTGGGTATGTAGGAATGGTGGTGATGGTGGATCACAAAAGCAAGTTTGCGTATGCTGTGCCGGTGAAGAATAAGACTAGTGCGAATGTGGCTAGGGTGGTAAGGGAAGTTTTGTTAGCCGATGTGTGTATGTAAACCGAAGCGAATGTTGAGTGATAATGGGCCGGAATTTGTAGGGCAGGCGTTTGAGCAAATGTTGAGTAATTGGGGCATTGAACATGTGAGAACGACGCCGTATATGCCAAGTTCAAATGGATTAGCGGAGAGAACGATTCGGACGTTGAGTGAGATGTTACGAATGATGAGTGAAAGAGAGACTGATTGGGATTATTGGTTAGGAAGAGTGTTGTGGGCTTATAATATGACTGTGCATAGATCAACCGGTATGTCTCCTTGTGTGTATGTGATGAATTTTGAGAAGTTTATAAAACCTAGGCTTGGGTTACCTGAAAGTGATAGGGATGTGTGGAGAGAGGGTAGTTTAAAGTTTGCCAGTTTTAAGGTCGGGGATAAGGTTTTGAAGGAGGTGATTGAGCAAAGGCTCGGTTGAAATGTGAGTAGATGGAGAGAAAAGTTTGAAGGGCCGTATGTTGTGAAAAGGGTTATGTCTAATGGGGTTAGTTATGTGTTAGAAAGTGAGAACGATGGTAGTACGAATGAGTTTAGGGCCCATCAGGTACAGTTGAGGCCGTGGAGAGAACCCCCTGGTTATCTAAAGATTCATCCCGTATATAAGTTTTTTGGTGAATGAGGATGACTTGAATGAGAATGGGGATATAGTGGATGATTTGTGGTTAAAGAGGGAAGAGTTAGTGTTGGTGGAAGAGATACGAAAGAAGAAGCGTAAAAGAGGAATATCGGGTAATGTTAGCAAATTAAGGGTGTGTTTAACGATGAAATAATGAGAATAATGGAGTATTTTTCAGGGTTTGGTGGGATAGCGGGACTAACTGAGCGAAGTTTTTGAGAAAAAGTACTTACGCAACTGTATGTAAAGTTTCGCTTTGGATGAAATGAGACGGTGTTGGCAGGATTGAAGAAATATTTAGAGATATGGAGTGTGCATATGGAAGTGGATGATTTGAGTTAAATTTTGTGTGGATTGGAATGAAGTAGCTGAATGTTATAAAGGCGAATGCTAGGATGAGAGAGATCAAGAAAGAGATTGCAGAAATGTCTGAGCTATTACCTAGGAAAGGAAGTAGGAATGAAGTAGTAGAGACTGATGAAAGAGCGGAAGGTGGGAATAAACCCAGTGAACAAATGAAGGAATATGAGAGACCGTTTACTAGGAGTAGAGGTGGCTGTAAAAGAGTATGATTGGTGATGACAACGGGTTAAATAGATGGACTAGGATTGTTGGGGTATAATATGATACAAACTTAGGGTGGGGAGGGATGTAGAGGGTCGGATGGTTTGATTTCATATTTCATAGGTACCATATGATGTATATTTTATATTCTTTGGGGGTTATTTTTTTTGTCGTGTATGAGAGTGTTATGAAGGGGGAGAATATTGTGGTTGCTTCGTGAGTGCTGGGTGTTCCTGACGCCACGGAGTAGTTCTTCAGTTCTCTATTATCCTTGAGTCTTTCCTATGTATGCGGTCAATACATTACACTCTTTTCACGTTTGTAAATTAAACGATTTGTGAATTGATGTAAAGATATGAGTGTTAAGTTAAATATTAATATAATTAATTTATTTTCATGTATATATATATATTACTCCGAGGTTTAGGAATTTATTTATAATTTATAATAGTAATATTATTGAGGTTCTGATTTTATGGTATAGATGCCTGTTTATTGTATGGACGGTGGATCTTTAATGATATAGAAGAGTCTGTTGTAGTTCCAGGGAACTTTAATCGTTTTCCATTTCGAATTAGGAATTCTTCTTTGTAAGGGTCCTTTTATTTAATGTTATTATTTTAATGATTAATTAAGAATATATATTTAGTATATAAATATATATATTATTCTTTATTATGTAGTTTTATTAATTATTCTTTATATAATTATATACCTATATATAGTGAATTAGTATATATTAATAAGTTAAGGGATTTTTTTATTTTATAATTTGAGCAAGTACTAGAGGTCAGTTAATTGGGGTAATACTAGAGTCGATTTGAGTTCTCTATAGCTCTGGAGGTGGAGACGCATATCTGCTTTTGGCTTTGATGAGGGGTTCGACAGGTCTGGTAGAGAGATAAAAGAACTACACAGTCTTCGGTGTGTCTTTTCAAAGACGAAATTTTATCGATAAATTCAATATGAGCCAGAGAGAGCAAATGATAGAAGGAGCATTCAAAGTTAATATTGTTCTTGTATATATTGATCATATTGTCTTTGTGCTCTATATATTTAATTCTAAATAGTATAATATTTAATGAGTAGGGATTTGAGATTTTTTGATAAAATAGAAAATTTATTATATAACAATTTAAGATAGATATTTTAGAATATTCTAAAATAAAATTAATTAATTTAAATTTATTATAAGCTGATGATTCATTTAAAATGATTAAATAATAAATAATAAATAATAAATAATATAAGGAGAAATTGAAATATAATTAGAAAATAAATAGACAATTTAAACACACTTAGATTAATAGAATTATTGTTATTTAAATAATTTTAATTAAATTAATTTTATAATTTCTTTTAAATATTTGAAGTTGAATAAAGTCGTATTCGTTTTTGTGAAATTTTCTTAAAAATGTTGAAATGAAATGTGGCATTTTGTCATATCCATCAGCAATTTTGACACTTTTTATGTTTAATGTGGTTAGTTTACATTTCTATATTATACATTTTATTTTTTCTAATTCATCTTTCTGATTTTGTTGCTGCTCCAATATTTTAGTTTTTGGCTACCCTCATTTATTAGACTCTTATCAGTTATGTCAATGAGAATAGAAGACAAATTCTAGATTTATTTTTTTTCGGTACATTCTAGTTCCAGGCGATGTTTTGACCCGGACCTAAAACCAAAACTGTAGCTTGTTTTGGGCCTCCTTAAAACGTTGTTTTCCGGGTTTTCTCGTGTTTCTTGTTAGTTTTGATCCTTAACCATCTTGCGTATGTAAAATCGCTCGTTTTAAACGCTTCTGGGATGTTCTTTCAAATAGCTCCATTGTGTTTTGGCGTAGTATTAAGAGCATTTTTAGAGTACTGGAAATTACTATATCTACTGAATGGGTACTTTTTTCTACGTGAAAACTGACTTCAAAAATTGAAATATGCATAGAATGGTTCATTACCCGTAACAATAATTTACGTATACACTACAAAATATTATGCATTTATACTCAGGTGTCCTTATAAACCACCTATTATTCTGTTGGTTTAATAATTCGAGATCCGTTATTTTTTTTGTGAATATATAGAAATAAAAATGAATATGAGACAGAAATAAAAGACTGAGATACTGTAATTAAACAATTACAAGCTATATAAAATCAGAAAAAGTAATATGAGAATTAGAAATCCACAATTGGAAGAGTTTCAGAAATATTGGAAAGAGAGACAGCAATCTGAAAGAGAGAAAACTAAAACATAACGGGACATGTATAAAGGTGAAATGACGATGAAAATAAAACTACAACATTATGGCGTTACTAAATATATGACAAATTGAAACATAAAATAATTCGAGATATCATTAAAAGTACCATGGTTATAAGGTATTTCTGAGAATATATCTTGGAGATTGTACAGATATAATAATACGAAATAAGAGAGTAAGGTTCTGGAAAATATTTAAAAAAATTTTCTTTCTGATCCTGTATAAAAAAAATTATTTACAAAAAGGTAACAAGAAAGAGTATCTTATCACGAGACCAATAGGTCCCTTATACAAGCCTGAAAATTTGATGTTGATCGGTATAAAAAACAAAAAAAACAAATACATACTATAGTGTCTTTCACAAGTTTGTGTAAGAGGAACGAATAATCACTACAATATATCGAGATATCAAAAAGTCGAAACATCATTGAGAATTTGTGATATCTATATTTTTCTCATTGACAATTATATCGTCGAATCATTCAAATCAATACTAAATTTTATTACATTATGATGCTTATAATTAGTTGAGTAGTATTTCTACTGATCGGAAATTATATACATATAATACTTTTACTTATAATAATTTTTTTGTATCCTAAAAGAGTAAATGGTTTAAAAATTTCCAAGCGAGTTTATTTTTCGCTTGGATAAAATTTTGTTTCAGAGTAAAGTCAATGATACGCTCACATAAGTATTGGAGTAGTTATTATTACTGATAAGAAATTTATCTAAGTAAGTGTTATTGGATAAGTGGTAAATGTGCCTCTTACTAAGAGTACAATAGTGTCGGTCTAGTAAAGAGATTATAACGTTCGCTCTGTAGAACTGAGAAAAAAATTGATCGATAGGTAATTGTATTCTTTGTCATATTCAAAATCTCCAAATAAAATGGGTTTGTGTTGAAGTGAACATTCATACGTCACTAACGGCACGGAAAGCATACAGAATATTGTATGCAATAGAATATAGAGAGGTAAGAAATCGTGATATCTATAACGTATAATTATTTGTAGGGTGTAAATTAATGAATATTAAGGGTACTTGTAGTTGTTCTATTAATTTCAAGTCTTGATTCCTATTTTCGAAGTAATGGAAGCGACAAGCATCCGGAAGCGTTTCGCTTATGAAGCGAATATACAAGATCTATTTATTATAAGCGGTTAATATTGACAACACACGTTCGATAAATTAATGAGAAAGAATGACTACAGACACACATAACCCCCGAAACAACGTTTAGAGCAAGAATACTCAGCTAAATAGTATCTCTAGAGTGTTTATAGTCAAAATTGAGACTGATATCCAGACATGAATGAGTGTATCCAATGATTAGTATTAGTGAGTGGGGTGAAAACTGGGGCCAGCCCCAGCCAAATATTGGATCATGCCCTTATTAATTGATCAACCCTTTCAAATGTGAATTACTCGTTGAAATTGTTAGTAATTAAATAGGGTATATCCACATCCGACCAACATCAATTATTATTTTCAAAAATTTTGAGTAGATTCGCAGATTTAAAAGTAAAAGTGATAGGTGTTCTATATTTATTTTCTTAGTTTCCACTAAGAGAACTTTATTGCGAAACTTTTTGGAACACAATTATAATATAATATACACAATG
This sequence comes from Trachelipus rathkii, assembly GCA_015478945.1. Taxonomy (NCBI): domain Eukaryota; kingdom Metazoa; phylum Arthropoda; class Malacostraca; order Isopoda; family Trachelipodidae; genus Trachelipus; species Trachelipus rathkii. The sequence continues at coordinate 12,392 of JABUQX010032271.1, forward strand.
TTCTCCTACAGCCTAAATAGTTAGAACACACAGCTTCGTTTTTTTTATTATTTTCCAAAACAATTCTTATCATTAAACTATTGTTAAGTTTACTAAACGTTTTAAACGCCTCTAAAAATATTTGAAAGAAAGCTTGACAAATGGAGGAAACACAAAGGAGGTGAACTTGGAGAGCAAGGGGGCACACCATACTCCATATGTGCTTGATATTCCAAGGACAACTATACAATAGTCCATAAGAGTAAAAGACCATAAATCCTAAAGATAAAGTCAATGCAATGATTAAAGACAGTAAAAGTGAGAGCTATGGGAGGATAGTTAGGAAGATCAAAGCTGCTTTCTTTTATTGGAATAGCTTGGGCAAATCCGCCTTTTCAACACTGATGTAAGGTTATAATATTCAAGCACAGAGAATATATTTGAACCAAATAATGTGCCAATTCAGAAGCTCACCCTCAAAACTGGAGGAGGAACGCCATCCGGGATGCTTCACAAATATCAGGAGCTTATGTACCTGATCAAGCGTAATCACATTTAAGACATAGCACACCTTAGATGAGTGGTAGTAAGAGTAAGATTGGCTGAGTCTTGCTTGGTTGAATTAGAGGAAAACAGGAGACAAAGAGTTAGCGTATTTCAGTTGTCTACTTGAGAATAGAATCCGAGAGAGTACACGAACTAGACAATAACAGGGAGAAAAAGGGCATGCTGCTGAAAGAGAATATTTAGAGCTCGACTAGTCTCTAGCAAAAACGTAGAATCGAAAAAATATTTTGCTCGTATTGAGAGAAACAAGAGATGGCTACTATTGCTCACTTTCTCGTTCAGGTAAAGTCAGGTTATGCTCATCAAATAATCATTTACTTTACGGAATAGCAACAAATTTGCGAGAGCTGAGAGACAAACAGAAAAAATATTAGAACGGCGTGGTTAGAGGATATATAACGTAGATTGCTATTCTCTGAGTTGCATTCAGATCTTAACATATGCAGCTTATTAGCCCGATAATGACGCAAGAACAAGCACAATTTAACTATGAATTTTTAGGAGAAAATGATTTAGAATCCGATGATTTTCGGAGTCGAAGCAATCAGATAGTCACTCCAGAGAGAGTTAGCATAGAAACTACATAATGCCGCCCAACCAAACCGATTAAATTGACAAAAAATATGCTTATGACAGTCTCGAGAGCTGAGATATCGAGTGAGATAATTAAGAATTAAAATTAAGAGATATAAATCCATGATTGAATTTACCAAAATGAATAAAGATAGTGTGTGTAAAGGGAGGAATAGTAGTGAATCAAAGGTCAAGAGTGTTCCAGGATTGGTTGATACAACTAGGATTAAGTGTAAGTTCTCCATATAGTTGAGAAAACCGAATTGTTCGGGCTTCTTTCCTCCTTGATCAGTAAGAGAGGTCCTAACCACTCATTGTTTTGTATACTGAACGATATCAATCATGTATAATGATAGCAATCATGATTAATTAATAAATTTTAAGTTTTTACTCAAATGTTTTTAGTAAACAAACTTAAAATATCAGTTACCATTATTTTGCGCTCAAAGGCCTACTTTTTGCAAGTATCACCATCAGTTCCATAAAACCTATCACTTTAATACTTCACCTTTTGAACCCATCGTTCGTTTACTTCTTAATAAATTTTTATCTGCATCACATAAAATGAAATTTTGTTATAATAAAACTCACCGCATATGGAGTATTAATTTATATAAAAAATTTATTTATTATTATTTATTTATTTTATTTTTTATTTATTTTAGAAATATCATTGGATTCTGTTAATGCATTATTATTATTATTATTATTATTATTATTATTATTATTATTATTATTATTATTATTATTATTATTATTATTATTATTATTATTATTATTATTATTATTATTATTATTATTATTATTATTATTATTATTATTATTATATTATTATGTATGAACATTATTTGAGTGTATGTCTTCTTATTTTTTCCAAAAAATAAGATCACACTAGGCAGTAATTATATATAATAAATACAAAAGAAACATAGAAATATTAAAAGCTTACATTAATAGCCCAGGTGAATAACGTCCACTGTGATCACAAAAGTTTTAAATGGGGATATTTAGGTTAACTTTTTCTTCTCAAGCCTTTGTATGAATTTTTGATTTTATAGTGTCTTTTGTGTCATAAGTTAACAGCGTTGTCTTTAACATCTTTCCTCTGCTGTTAAGCTCATGGATTGCAGTAGTACGTTTTTTTTCTTTTTTTTTCGTTTTTTTTTTCGGGGTTGGGGCTCATATCTCCCATGGGTAGCTCTTACATTTGGTTCAACATTTTTTTTTGATGTGATAGGAACTTATGAATCTCTTCATGAGATCTTGAGATGTTGTGACACCGTTCTTGAATTAGAACATTACCATAAAATCTTGTTTTTTCAGATCCCTACTAAAATTGCTTTCATTTGCAAGCGAAACCCCCCTTCCACTGTCGCATTTCCCATGGGAAAATATCAGTCCTAATTTAATATTATTTGCCACAATTCCGCATAAAATTGATTCCCAGGTACTATAGCAGAAAAAAGAGTGAGAGGTGAGTTATTATTATTATTATTATTATTATTATTATTATGAAACATTTTGTGAGCTTTCTTTCAAAAATCAATGCAAAACAAACAAATAAAGACAGAATAGCGTTTAATATCGACATTTTTGAACTTGCCTATTGCTGTATCTTGCCTCTTATATGATGTCTATTGGATAAAAGTTAATAAAATTACACCCAAATTTAAATTTTACGGATTTTCCACCAATACATTGTATTCTCACCTTCGAAATATTTTATATTATTTTTATGTCAAAAATTATCATTGTCTTCTCTTTGTAACTATAGTAGCTATTAGCTTGGTTATATTTTTCTGACATTCATCCATGTATACAGAATTGCCAAACAATCACGGAATAATAACAAAATTCCAAAACTATTGTTTACATGAAGTCTCATAATATATTTTATTTTTATTTCCATAGAGATGAATAATAGGGTCAAAAGAATGCGTTTAAATTACTGAAGGACATTTGTCTAAAAAGAAACTGCAACCCATGTCCAAGCTCAAATTTTTAAAGTTACTGTTATTAATATCTTTCTAAACATTCAAGGAAATTTAAAGTAATTAAGCAAAATTTAACCATTTTTATAAGTAAAAAATTGCTTTTTTTTTAAAGTGAAAGATTTTTACAAGCAATATTTTTGAAGTTATCAGCAAAAAATTAGTTATATTAGTTCAAAAAATATAAGATTTTCATAAAAGAACATGGTGTGAGATATCCTACAGCCTCCCGCAATAAACACTTAATAGAGGAATTAAACCACAAAAAAATTGGTTAAATTTATATGAAATTTTCGTTTCTTAAAAGGGAGGCAAAACTCCTGAATCAAGAATTTTCTGTGGTTCTAAAATTCCTCAAGTTCTATAGAACAATAGTCTGAAATGTTTCCAAAGATTTTTTTTTTTTTTTTTTTTTTTTTTTTTTTTTTTTATAACGAAAATCTCTTTTTTGACTTTCTATTTAGTTCCTAAGATATTAGTACCAAACAACATCAAAAATATAAATATTAAAATTTTATTTTTTTTGGGTTCAAATCTTTTTTTTATTTTTTCATTTTTAAAACAATATTTTATTATATTCTTATTCCTTACTAAAAATCATTAAAACGTTTTGAAAAAAAAAGTTTTAGAAATAAACAATTGATGGCAAAAAATACTCCATTTAAAAAAGTATTTTTATTTCCCAATCCGTTGGCTTCTTATTTACAAAGTTTAAGCGAATTTGAAAGATTAAAATGATCAAGACTGTACTTCCCAATTAACTCTTTTTATAACCGATATTAATTGGACAAATGTCACTTGCTATAAATAGAAACTTAAATAAAACATAAATTTAAGAAATAGAAAAATTTTGTGCACTTTTGTTTTACGTTTGTTAAGATACCATTCTACCCCAAAGCACATTAGAGCAGAGATCAGCCCAACAGCCAAGTAGAAAAAGACAGTGAAAATCTGCAAATTTTATTACAAAATGTTATATATTATATATATATATATATATATATAATATATTATGAAAGATCTATATGTAATTAAAATATATAATATATATATATAATATATATATATTATATATATAATTAAATAATATATATATATATATTATATATATATATATAATATAAAATAATATTATATTAATAATTATAATATATGAAAGAGTATTGGAAAGAAGAAATTTCTATTCCATTTCATATCTCAAAACTACAATTGCTACAGGAAAAGGAACAAAGGAATCCAACAAAACCTTTTAGTGCGGAAAATGTAAAAAAAAAAAAAAAAAAAAAAAAAAAATATAAAAAAAAAAAATCTCAAAAACTGCAATAGCTACAGCTAAAAGGAATACATTTTGGAATCTGGTAAAAGGTTAGAATTGAAAATTTTATCAAAGAAAAGGATAATTGAATAAACTATATTTAGTGGTATGAATAGAGAGCTATTTAGAGAGACCTTTTATTGGTTCTCGTTAAAAATAAATAGACTTTCTCTTAAATTTTGTTTTTTTGTTTTTTAACTAAAGAATACCTCCAAGGGTTATACCGCACGATGGCAGAGTCGGGGTCCCTCTCGGCCTTCCGGGAACTAGGGGTAGGACTAATATTCCCCCCCTCCGGGGAGGGTCTCCGGAACCCCCGCTTCTTTGGTAATTTGGGTGTCGCTGGGGTTCTTCGCGCACCACTTCCCCTTATGGAGGTAGTGGAGAGATAACGGCAGCCCTGTGTTCCCGTCGGAAATCCTACATGTGCGGGTGACTGGATAGATAATATATAATTATATTATATATATATTATATATATATATATATAAATAATAATATATACTATAGATATATTAATATATATATATATATATATATATATATATAATATATATATTATAAATATATATATATATAGATATATATAAGATAATATAATATTATAATTATTCCCACTTTCTTAACCATTAACTCATTATTTATATATATTTATTATTATTATATTTTTGTAGTGGAATCTTTTGACTAAAATTTACTTCGATTCTAAGTAGATGTAGTAGTTCTGCTGTATGGCACTGTAGTCTTTTTGAGATATCGAAAGGTTAGGGTTTTTATATTTCTTTTGTTTTTAAAGTTTTATTTACACATACCCGCACTAGAAGTTGGACCAGCCATCCAGCAATGATAATTTCCTTTTCCCTGTTAGCTATTGTAGTTTTGAGATATCTGATTGAAAAAATAATATTTACTAATCTGATAAATAGAATATAAGCCATATATATATATATATAATATATTATAATATATATACTATATATTATATATATATTATTATATATTATGTATTATATATAAATAAAATATCTAAATTATATTAATAGTATGTATATATATATTTATAAGTAGATGAATGCATTTATATTATTTTGATTTATTTATCTATAATATATATAATATATAAATAATATATATAATGTATATATATATAAATAATATATATATATATATATATATATATATATATATACATACTCTTACTCTATTGCCCCCACTCTCCTCCAACGAAAAGTGGGCGACCTCCTGATTTTTTGCTACCACCACAGGCCGGGCAAAAAAAATAAAAAAATAAAAGAGATCTGCTAAAGAAAGTGTATCGAAGTTACGTCTAATGTTCGTTAAGGCAGAGTAGTCTAGTAAGAAATTTTTTGTGTCGTCTTTTGTCTGGGTGAGTGAGCAATCTAATACATTATTAGCCGAAGGGTATATTGTGAATTTTATATTTTTATTCCTGAAGGGAAGGATGGTGCACAGAGAGGAAACGCGATAGAATTAGTTGTGTTTGACGGTCCAAAGTTTGTTATGTTTGGGATTTTTTGGACGGTCATGCTTGAAGTATGGTGTTGCTTGGATATGTGGAAATCGTTTTTTGGGTTAAATGGGTATAGATCCATTTAATAATGGGGCGGTGGGGAGGAAACTTGTTGTATATCTTAGAATAGTACAGTGCTGGTGGGATCTTTTCCTTCTAGGTGCCGGGGTTGTTGTAATGTTTGTTATAGGTTTTTTTTCCATTGAGAGTGATTTACAATAAAATTGACAGCATGTCATGTCAAGATAGGTTTTTTATATAGGGAGGAATTTTATTTCCGTTAGTAGGTGGTGGATATGTGTGGTGGGAAGGAAGTTCGTTATTATCCTGAGAGCTTTGTTTTGTACGGTCTCCAATTTCTGAATGTTTGGATTGTGAAATTGACGAAGCCCAGGCAGGTGATGCGTACTTTAAAAGATGAAGGAGGTGTTCTCTGTATACTAGTGGGGGGGTCTCTTTATGCTGACCAAAGTTTGTTCCAGTTAATGGTGACATCCAGTTAAAGGTTTATCCAACGTAGATCAGCATTACACCTCCGTGCCTCAATATATCGTGAAAACCTTCCTTCATCAATTTAACCCATTAAATATTTTCTTATTTCAAAAAAAAAAAAAATAAATAAAAATAAATAAATAAATAAATAAAAATAAAAAGTGAATCTCTAAAGATGATTCCTTCAGAATTTTTATGATTTTTATTATAATAATTATTAGAAATTGGCTGAAAGTACACAAGATTTAGAAATTTGTACTGAAATTTATTTTTTCTTTTAAAAATACATTCAAATTAATTTATGAAACCTTTAAAAATCGTTTACACAAGATCAATCCGATACTACTACTACTACTACTACTACTAATAATAATGAAAATAATAATAATAATAATAATAATAATAATAATAATAATAATAATAATAATAATAATAATAATAATAATAATAATAATAATAATAATAATAATAATAATAATAATAATAATAATAATAATAATAATAATAGTAATAATAACAAAGTTATTTTTATTATTAGTAATAATACAAAATTATAAGAATATAGTATGGTCATAATGGTAAAATGTTTAGGCAACATTACTGACATACCTCATTCATACCCGATGATGGGTATGACGCCACGGGTTCTCGAGATATTTCTACCCAATATTTTTTCTTCAGGTGACTAAGAACGCCTGATGACTTCATCTTCGATAGACTATTCAATAAAAAAATACTATAATAAAATTCAATTGAAAAGAAATTATATAAATTATATTTAATATATAATTAATTAATTAAGAGTTTCTAAGTATTAAAAAAAAGGTGAATTGTAATGTTTTAAAATTGGAAGAAACGTATCATATAATTTTGGAAATTTTTAATTAATAGTTAATACTAATAGATTTATTTTATTATATTTTGAACATAAATTTTTTTTTTCCTTCATTACTGAAATGTTATAAATTAACTTTATCTCAAAACAATTATTTGTCGATAATTAATAGAACTATACCTGAGGAAATAAAATCTAAAATTATGCAATAATAATAATAATTGAATTGAATTGAAAATGCTTCTTTATTCAGAAAATAACAATATACATTATTAAGTTTAACATTATTAACAATATTTAGTTGTAGTAAATACAAAACTTAATGG
>JABUQX010032271.1:30000-32500 GCA_015478945.1 Trachelipus rathkii
AAGTTTGTTTGTAAAAAGAATTGTTAAAAGTAAAGAAGCTGTGATCAAGTGTGAGAGAAATAAGTTGCTTAAGAAGGGAGAAAGGATAATTTAAAGTGATATTATGTTCTTGAATATAGTTTTCTAGTAAGTTTAGAGTAAATGGGACAGGTACGGAAGTGAAAAGAGAGGTGACGTCAAAGCTAAGAAATTGGTGTGTGGAAGGATTAAGTGTATGAATACGTTGTATGAAATCTTCTGTATTGATGAGATGGGAAGGTGAAATTTTGCCGATTAATGGTTTTAACTGAGAAGATAGCCAGGAAGAAAGTTTATAAGTAGTGCAATTAGTATTGGAAATGATAGGGCGTAAGGGGTGATTAGGCTTGTGAATCTTTGGCAAACCATAGAAGTGGGCAAGATCAGTCATGTACGCTTTGTTTTTATTATAAATGTCGGGTATATTACTACAAATAGATTTAAGTTTTTTATTAAAATTATTTGTGAATTTTTAAGGGGGTTAGTATTAATTTTAATATAAGTGTTTGCATCAGATAATATGGTATTGCTTTTAGTTATGTAATCTGCATGATTCAATATGACAACTTTGTTACCTTTATCACTTTTGGAAATAACAATATCCTTGTTCCTCTTCAAGCTCGCCAAAGCCTTGTAAAATTTAAGTGGGAGTTTATTTTGTTGATCAGCAGTAATTAATTCCCACTGTCCCTAATCCTTTGATAAAATCATGGTTGAAGGCAGCGTTGGAAGTCCTTTTTTTCCAAATTTCAAAATCTGTACAAAATTCTAATATAGAGTCAGATTTCTTAAGAGAAAAGGAAATGCCAAAGTCTAAGAGTAAGCTCTCATCCTCATTAGGTTTTTTAAACCCTCTAAAATGAATACTTATCAAACCTCGATTCTGAGAGGAATACCACACTATCTTGTAACAACTAACGTTTCGATTTATGCGAAAGGGATCGAGTTTCCTTTTTTACCTTGACGTCATATTTGGTTCCAAGTGTGCTCATCTAAAAAACCTTGCTGAAATCTTTCCGTTGAATGGAAGCCGGTATACCAAGGTTTGTTGAAATGATTCTAAAGGTAGAAATGACACTTTCCTGACTAACCTTTATTTCCGGCTTTGATTTCTTCTATTTTTTTTTCAAACAAAATACATTCTTTTGCCTTGCGAGAACAGAGTAAACTTTTTATTGACGTAAGAATGTAAGGTATTAAAATCCGTGGAATTTATACTAGGTTGCCTTAAACACCCTTTCACGATGCTAAGCTGACCTTCTTGATTATTAGTTATTTCTATAGTTCGAGAAATAATTTCTTGTATGGGTATCCATATTGTGCCGTTGGTTCCGGGTTAAAATTAAATATATATAAATTTGCTTGAACGCAAGGTAGAATTTATGGGATAGTCACCCCAGGCACGTGACAAATATTACTTTAATTAAAACATCACAAATAAATTTGTAAAATTCACAAAAACCAAAGTAACGCACATTAAGCTTTTGCCTAAGACGACCAAAGGCCTCGTCAGATGGAATGACAAGAAATATAAAAAAAAAAAAGATAAAAAGGTTAAATGAAAAATAGTGTTCAATTCAGTTGGTTGTCCTTCTTTATATCCTTAAGGCATCCTGAATTTAGGAGTATAGAATTTTGAATGGTGTCCAGTCTTATTTCGCCCGGTTTCTTATTAAAATTATCAGTATTATATATATATATGATGATATAATATATATATAATTTATTATATATATTATATATTATATATATATATATATAAATATATAATATATATATATATATATATATATTAATATATATATATATATATATGTATATATATATATATATATATATAATATATATACTATATATATATATATATTATTATATATATATATATATATCTTATTTCGCCAGGTTTCTTATTAAAATTATCAGTATTGTATATATATATGACGATTCAATTATTTTCCTCTTCACAACTTGATTGCTATATTTCAATGGAGAAACGGAATTTATATTGATTCTATGGTCGTGCAGAGTTCGATGGGCTGTTAAAGCTGAATTAGCAGAGATCCCCGTTAGAAAACACTTCTTCCTTTTCTTATAACCTGGTCTGGGTTGATCATTGATCTCGCCGATGTAAATATGTGGACAGTATAAGCAGGGAATTATAAATGCCATTGCGTTTGATAAGTATTAATTTTAGGGGGGTTTAAAAACTTTTTTCAAGGAATTGTATTATTTTTTATAAAGCGAATATTTTTTAGAAGATTTTCTTTTGATTCAAATTTTACCGAATGGGAAGATAAAAAAAAGTGGTGTGAGGAAGTTGATGTTTATTCCTTAACAAGAGCATCATTGACAGATGTATTTGTTGCTATATAATCCAAAAGATGTGATATTTTTTTCAGCACTGATAAACTGGTAGCATTGTCAATGCCATTTCATGGAAAGGATAAAGATGTTAAACACAAGATGAAAAACATTCAACAAA
>JABUQX010032271.1:37500-46133 GCA_015478945.1 Trachelipus rathkii
GAACTAAAAAATTTCAATTCCAGTCAAAATTGTAATTTCAGGTTGGTTTAGGTTAACCCTTTCGCTGCTGAGGACAATCCATAGCAGATGTCCTTTGACCAGTATCCCCCTTCCTGCTGAGGCCGTCTAACGTTGTCGGCACGAGTAGTGTCTTTTGTATAATGAGTGATATATTTACATCAGTAAGTACTTAAATCAAGCATTTAATTTCTATACTTCCCAAGTTCCAGCTATGAACTCTTTGGTTTCCTTTCTAAATTTACGTTATATTACATTTATCTTGTGACCTTTGGCAATTTTAAGACCTGTTTGAGCATATAAATCCTGGCCCCGCCTTCGAATGTAGTTAGTATGAACCAAGCGCCATCAGCATGAAGATGTTTCAAAGCTCGATTTTATTGAAAGTTTGGCTTATTATTCTAGATGCTGGGTTGATTTTTTATCATTGTATCCCCCTTATCCCCCATCCCAATGACTTTCTTCTATACTTGGGAGCCCCTCAATCTATTCCTTTTCTTTCCTCCCCCTTACCCCACCCCCAATGTGTACAAAATTTCTTCATTTTATCTTACTTGCATTCTTCTTACTTCCTCTTCAAGAAAGGATTTTCATAATGTCCTCTCTTCTCTCTCTCTCTCTCTCTCTCTCTCTCTCTATATATATATATATATATATATATATATATATATATATATATATATATATATATATATATATATATATATATATATATATATATATATATAATATATATATATAAACACTCACAAAGAAATAGGAAAATATTTGTAAATTTATCGGAAGCAGATTTATTTTTTTACAAATTATTATACGGTATATATATATATATATATATATATATATATATATATATATATATATATAAATATATATATATATATATACATATGCTATCCTCTATATATATATATATATATATATATATATATATATATATATATATATATATATATATATATATATAGAATATGAGAAAAATTTACTTTATATATATATATATATATATATATATATATATATATATATATATATATATATATATATATATATATATATATATATATATATATATATATATATATATATATATATATATATATATATATATATATATATACGGAAGCAAAATAAATACACACGCTGACCCAGCACTGACACAGCGAAGATAAATAAATATGAGCGTATTTCTACCGTCATGAGCGGTACACACGCTGACTCAGCTGACGCGTGAAAGGGTGACTCAGCTGACGCAGTGAAAGGGTTAAAAAAAAAAAAGTTTTATTTATAATTATAGAAAATCTATTTTTTTTTCATATTCTCAACCTCCCACCCATTCTTCGGATTTTACTCAGTCAAATAAATGGAGTCGAAGCCGGAGCCGGAGCCGGAGCTGGTGCTGGTGCCGGTGCTGGAGCCAGATCCTGGGTATAAATTTTTTTCAAGAAATAATTTTTTAGATGAAAATTTATTGCTAGAAAACGTGCTGAACAATTTTCAGAGTAGTGCAGAATCACTTAGTCGGATCCGGACCCGGATCCGGAGTGGAGTCGAAGCTAGAGCCGGTGTCGGAGCAGGAGCCGGGATCAGAGTATGAAATTTTTTTAAAAAATATTTTTTTAGGTGAACAATTTATTGCCAGAAAACGTGCTGAACAGTTATCAGATAGTGCAGAAACCTTAGTCGGATCCGGAGCAGAAGCCGAAGTCATAGCCGGATCCGGATCCGGAGCCGGATCCTGAGTATGAATTTTTTTCGGGAAATATTTTTTTGGTGAAAAATTTATTGTCAGAAGACGTGCTGAGTAATGTTCAAATATTGTAGAAACATTAGTCGTATCCGGAGCCGAAGCCGAAGCCGAAGTCGTATCCGGAGCCGTATTCGGAGCCGGATCCTTGGTATGTATTTTTTTCGGGAAATATTTTTTTGATGAAAAATTTATTGTCAGAAGACGTGCCGAACAATTTTCAAATAGTGCAGAAACCTTATTCGGATCCGAAGCCGAAGCCGAAGTCGGAGCCGAAGTCGGAGCCGGATCCGGAACCGGATCCGGATCCTGGCCTTCCTGGGTATGAATTTTCTTCAGAAAATATTTTTTTAGGTGAAAAATTTATTTCAAGAAGACGTGCTGAACAATGTTTAAATAGTGTAGAAACATTAGTTGGATCCGGAGCCGAAGCCGAAGTCGAAGCCGAAGCCGAAGAGAAACTGAGGAAGCGAAATGCTCCGGGAGGTCGTATCGGGCTTCATCAGGAGCCGGATCCCTGGTATAAATTTTTTTTTCGAGAGTATTTTTTGAATAAAAATTTCCTATTATCGAAGAACATTAACCGAGCAATTTTCAAATAAATTACGAAGCATAGTCGGATCGGGCCGAAAGCCAAGGGAAGCCCGAAGTCAGAGCCGGATCGGATCCTTGGTATGGAAGTGTCTTCAAGAAAATATTTTTAGGTGGGTAGCCTCAGAAGACGTGTTGAACAATTTTCAAATAGATGTAGAAACATTAGTCGGATCCAGAGCCGTATCCGGAGCATTCTTTTCGGAAATTTTTTTAGGTGAAAATTTATTGTCAGAAGACGTGCTGACAATTTTCAAATAGTGTAGAAACATTATTCGGATAGGGGCCAGGGGAGTCAGGATCTAGGGCCGGATCCTTAGCGGATCCTCAGATAATTTTTTTCGAAAATATTTTTAGGTAAAATTTATTGCCAGAGAGACGTGCTTAACAATTTTTAAATTGTGCAGAAACCTTAGTCGGATCCGGAGCCGAAATCGGATCAGGAACCGGATCCTGGGTATGAATTTTCATATATATTTTTAGTTGAAAAATTTAATGGAAGAAGACATTGCTGAACAATTTCATATAGTACAGAGCAGTCGGATCGGAATAAGCCGACGTCGGGTGGAACTGGAGTCGGACCCAGAGCCGGAGCCGGAGCCGGAGCCGGAGCCGGAGCCGGAGCCGGAGCCGGAGCCGGAGCTCGAGTATTAAATTATTTTCAAAAAATATTTTTTTAAGTGAAAAGTTTATTGCCATTGCCAGAGGACGTGCTGAACAGTTATCAAATAGTGCAGAAACTTTAGTCAGGATCTGTATCTGCGGATCCCGGAGTCTAATAGCGCTAAATTTTCTTCCAGAAAATTTTTTTAGGAAAAAAAATTGTGCCAGAAAAGGTGCTGAACAATTTCCGTAAAGTGCAGATACATTAAGCGGTTGGATCGGAGCCCGAAGCCGGAAGTCGGATATGGAGCCAGATCCTGGGAATGAATTTTTTGAAAATATTTTTAGGTAAACAATTTATTGCCATGAGACGTGCTGATTTTCAAATAGTGCAGAAACCTTAGTCGGATCAGGCCGAAGCCGTAGTCGAGGAGTCGAGTCAGAAGCCGGATCGAATCTGGATCGAATCCAGGGTATGAATTTTTTTCGAAAATATTTTTGGGTGAAAAATTTAATGGAAGAAGATGAAGACATACTGAACAATTTTCAAATAGTGCTGAAACCTAGCTGGATCCGGAGCCTGATCCTGGGTATGAATTTTTTCAATAAATATATTTTAGGTGAAAATTTATTGTCCGAAGACGTGCCGAACAATTTTCAATAGTGCGAGGAAACCTTGGGCAGATCAGGATCGGAGCCAGAAGCTGAAGTCGGATTGGGCCAGGATCCTGGGTATGAAATTTTCGAAAAATATTTTTAGGTAAAATTATTGCCAGAGACGATGTGGTACAGGCCTCAAATAGTGCGAAGCCTTAGCAGGAGTGGATCAGGAGTCGAGTCGGGCCAGATCCCGGATCCGGATCCGGATCCTGGTATGAATTTTTTTCAGGAAATATTTTTAGGTGAAAAATTTAATAGAAGACGTTGAACAATTCTGAAATAGTACAGAAACCTTAGTCGGATCAGGAGCCGAAGCCGAGCCGGAGCCGGTCCCGGAGTCGGATCCTGGGTATGATTTTTTTTTCAGGAAATATATATTTTAGGTGTTTGAAAATATGTTGTCAAAGACGTACTAGAACTGAAATTTTCAATTAGTACAAAAACCTTAGTCGGATCCGGAGCCGACCGGAGCCGGAGCCTGAACCGGATCCTGGGTATGAATTTTTTCAAGAAATATTTTTAGGGGTGAAAATATATTGTCAAAAGACTTACTACGAACAATTTTCAAATAGTACAGAAACCTTAGTCGGATCGGGCCGGAGCTGAAGCCGGGTCGGAACCGGATCTAGGTATGAAATTTTTCATTAAATATTTTTAGGTGAAAAATTTGATGCCAGAAGACGTGCTGAATAATTTACAAATAAGTCAGAATCCTTAGTCAGAGCCGAAGCCAGTCGGAGCCGGAGCCGGAGCGGAGCCGGATCCTGGGTATGAATTTTTCTTTAAATACTTTTTAGGAGAAAAATATATCGTCAGAAGACACGTGCTGAATAATTTCAAATAGTACCAAATTCCTTGAAAGTCGGATCCGGATCCAGGTGGGAGCAGGGAGCCGGAAGTATGAAGAATTTTTCGAAAAATATTTTTTTAATTTGAAAAATTTATTACCAGAAGACGTGCTGAACAATTTTGAACAATTTTGAAAAGGGTCCGGAGCCGGAGCCGGAGCCGGAGCCGAAGACCCGGAGCCAGGCAACCGGAGCCGGGCCAGGGCTGGGCCGGGCAGAGCCGGAGTTAGATTTTGGTATAAATATTTTTAATAAATATTTTTAGATGAAAATATTGCAAAAGTGTTCATCAATCTTCAAATATAGAAACCTTAGCCGGAGCCGAAGTCTGAATAAAAAAATTATTTACGTTTGCGTGGGGAATATATATATATATATATATATATATGCATATATATATATATATATATATATATATATATATATATATATATATAACAACATATAACTATATATATATATATATATATATATATATATATATATATATATATATATATATATATTTATATATATATATATATATATATACTTATATATATATATATATATAATAATATATATTATATATATTCTTTCTTTCTTAATAATAATAATAACCTTATATATATATATATATATATATATATATATATATATATATATATATATATAACATATATATATATATAATATATATAATATATATATATATATATAATATATACCAATATATATATATATATATCATATCTTCTCTTTCTTTGCTATAACTCTTATTATATATATAACATATATATATGTATATATATATATATATATATATATATATATATATATCCCTAGTATTCAAATATAAAGGTAAAGAGGTGAATATCAAATAGATGAAATAACCAATAAATATCTTAAAGAATCTCCCTCTCAAAATACCACGTGAAAAAGCAAAATTTCAAATGCTAATAAGCATAATAAGGATAGCATAATGCTAATAAGGAAATGTCACGAATTTTAACAATTTAGAAAATAGTTTTTATAGATTCTCTGGATTATTATAAAAAATTTTTTTTATAAAAATGAAATTTAATATTTAATTTAATATTCGCCTACCCAGAAAAGAAGGCATCTTGGAACGGATTTCTAATCTAATGCTTCGATATCACTGCTTTTAAACTCGGTACTTATTTAAATCGACAGGAGTGTGGTTGGAACACCTGCTGGGGCTACCTGGCCTTCTGTTTGGGTGTTCCTGGCTTACAGGAACAACAAACCAAAGTCAAGGAACGCTGAAATGGGCACAACATGCTTGTTGCGACAAATTTGCAATAATAAGACAAAGAAAAATTTCACTCGCGCCAGGATTCGAACCATCGACAACAGCGTCGCCGTTAGACAATGTACAGAAAACTCTACCACTTGTCCGATCCACCTTTCCAGAAAAAGAAGGCATATCAGAACAGTTTTCTAATCTCCTGCTTCGATATCACTGCTTTGAAACTTAGTACTTATTTAAATCGACAAGAGGGTTGTTGGAATACCTGCTGGGGCTACATGGCATTCTGCATGGGTGTTCCGGGGTTACAGGAGTATCCAACCAAAGTCAAGATTCGCCGAAATGAGCACAATATGCTTGTTGCGAAAAATTTGTAATAATAAGACGAAGAAAAAAATCACTCGCTCCAGGACTCGAACCATCGACAACAGCGTCGCCGTTAGACTATGTACAGGAAGCTCTACGACTAGTCCGTTCCGCCTTTCCAGAAAAAGAAGGCATATCGGAACAGTTTTCTAATTTACTGCTCCGATATCACTGCTTTGAAACTCAGTACTTATTTAAATCGACAGGAAGGTGGTTGGAACACCTGCTGTGGCTACATGGCATTTTGCTTGGGTGCACTTGGGTTACAGGAGCAGCCAATACCGCAAGAGATAAAAAGGAACGCCGAAATGGAGCAGCATGCTTGTTGCGGCAAATTTGCAATAATAAGACGAAGATAAATTTCACTCGCGCCAGGACTCGAACCATCAACAACAGCGTCGCTATTAGACAATGTACAGGAAGCTCTGTCACTTGTCCGATCCACCTTCCCAGAAAAAGATGGAATCTCGGAACAATTTTTTTATATCCTGCTTCGATATCACTGTTTTGAAACTCAATACTTATTTAAATGGACAGGAGGGTGGTTGGAACACCTGCTGAGGCTACATGGCATTCTGCTTGGGTATTCCTGGGTAACAAGAGCAACCAATCAAAGTCAAAGAACGCCGAAATGGGCACAACATGCTTGTTGCAACAAA
Organism: Trachelipus rathkii; assembly: GCA_015478945.1. Classification (NCBI taxonomy): domain Eukaryota; kingdom Metazoa; phylum Arthropoda; class Malacostraca; order Isopoda; family Trachelipodidae; genus Trachelipus; species Trachelipus rathkii. Next base: position 44,242 of record JABUQX010032271.1, read on the forward strand.
TAAGACAAAGAAAAATTTCACTCGCGCCAGGACTCGAACCATCGACAACAGCGTCGCCGTTAGACAATGTCCAGGAAGCTCTACCACTAGTCCGATCCACCTTCCCAGAAAAAAAGGCATCTCGGAACAGTTTTCTAATCTCCTGCTTTGATATCACTGCTTTGAAGCTTGGTACTTATTTAAATTGACAGGAGAATGACTGGAACAGCTGCTGGGGCCACATGGCATTCTGCTTGGGTGCTCCATGATTACAGGAGTATCCAACCAAAGCCAAGGAACGCCGAAATGGGCACAACATGCTTGTTGCAACAAATTTGCAATAATAAGACGAAGAAAAAACTCTTTCGCGCCAGGCCTCGAACCATCGACAACAGCGTCGCCGTTAGACAATGTAGAAGAGGCTCCACCACTAGTCCGATCCGCCTCCCTAGAAAAAAAGGCATCTCCGAACAGTTATCAAGTCTCCTGCTTAGATATCTCTGCTTTAAAACTCGGTACTTATTAAACCCACAGAAAGGTGCTTGGAACACCTGCTGGGGCTACACGGTATTCTGCTGGGGTGCTCCTTGGTTACAGGAGCAACCAACCAAAGTCAAGCAACGCCGACATAGGCACAACATGCTTTTTGCGACAAATATGCAATAATAAGACAAAGAAAAATTCCCTCGCGTCAGGGCTCAAACCATCGACAACAGCGTCGCCATTAGACAATGTACAGGAGGCTCCACCACTATTCCGATCCGCCTTCCCAGAAAAAGAAGGCATATCGGAACAGTTTTCTAATCTTCTGCTCCGATACCACTGCTTTGAAACTCGGTACTTATTTAAATCGACAGGAGGGTGGTTGGAACACCTGCTGGGGCTACATGGCCTTCTGCTTGGGTGCTCTTGGGTTACAGGAGCAACCAACCAAAGTAAAGCAACGCCGAAATGGGCACAACATGCTTGTTGCGGCAAATTTGCAATAATAAGACGAAGATAAATTTCACTCGCGCCAGGACTCGACCCATCGACAACAGCGTCACCATTAGACAATGTACAGGAAGCTCTGTTACTTGTCCGATTCACCTTCCCAGAAAAAGATGGCATCTCTGAACTTTTTTTTTATATCCTGCTTCGATATCACTGTTTTGAAACTCAGTACTTATTTAAATGGACAGGAGGGTGGTTGGAACACCTGCTGGGGCTACATGGCATTCTGCTTGGGTATTTCTGGGTAACAAGAGCAACCAATCAAAGTCAAAGAACGCCGAAATGGGCACAACATGCTTGTTGCAACAAATTTGCAAAAATAAGACAAAGAAAAATTTCACTCGTGCCAGGACTCGAACCATCGACAACAGCGTCGCCGTTAGACAATGTCCAGAAAGCTCTACCACTAGTCCGATCCACCTTCCCAGAAAAAAAGGCATCTCGGAACAGTTTTCTAATCTCCTGCTTCGATATCACTGCTTTGAAACTCGGTACTTATTTAAATCGACAGGAGAATGATTGGAACAGCTGCTGGGGCCACATGGCATTCTGCTTGGGTGCTCCATGATTACAGGAGTATCCAACCAAAGCCAAGGAACGCCGAAATGGGCACAACATGCTTGTTGCAACAAATTTGCAATAATAAGACGAAGAAAAAACTCTTTCGCGCCAGGCCTCGAACCATCGACAACAGCGTCGCCGTTAGACAATGTAGAAGAGGCTCCACCACTAGTCCGATCCGCCTCCCTAGAAAAAAAACATCTCCCCGAACAGTTATCAAGTCTCCTGCTTAGATACCTCTGCTAAACTCGGTGCTTATTAAACTCACAGAAAGGTGCTTGGGAACACCTGCTTAGGGCTACATTATTCTGCTGGCGTGCTCACTTGGTTACAGGAGCAACCAGCCAAAGTCAGGCCAC
>JABUQX010032272.1:0-2500 GCA_015478945.1 Trachelipus rathkii
ACTTGCTGACATGCTGTCATTTTAGTGGGAAAATGTAAATAAAAAAAAAAATAAAAAAAAAAAAATATTATATCTCAAACTACAATAGCTACAGCGAAAAGGAATACATTTTTGAATCCTGGTAAAATTTTGATAGGAATGTAAAAAAATAAAACTAAAAAAAATTATTTGTTAATAATTATAGTAATATGATTAGAAAGGCTATTTAGAGACTTTTTATACGGTACTCGTTTAATAATAAATAGATTCTTTCTTTAAAATTTGCCTTTTTTTTTTTTAACTAAGAATACTCCAAGGTATAGCGCACGATGGCAGGATAGTCGGGGTTCTGTCGCCTCGGGACTAGGGGTAGGAACTAAATTCCCCCTCTCGGGGAGGGTCTCTGTGAACCTCCCGCTCTTTTGGTATTTGGGTGTCGCGGGGTTACTCGCGCCCCTCCCTAAGGGGTATGGAAACGCCCATGTGTTTCCCGTCGGCTCGAGCCCTCTATTGCCGTTGTAATACCTTTACAAATATAATATATATACTGTGTCCCACACCCCAAAAAAAAATAGCCAATTTTTATTTTTCAATTTCTTATTTTTTTAATTTTTTTTTATACACTTTCCGCACTAGAATTGGACCAGCATTCATAATGTATTTTATTTCCTGTAGTTTGTAGTTTTCGAGATATGATTTTTTTTTTTTTTTTTTTTTTTTTTTAGTTTTCCTCGGTAAAATTTTGCTAGGATTCCAGGAATGTATTCCTTTTTCCGGTAGCTGTGTAGTTTTTGAGATATGGATTGTGGCTCTTCTAGAGCTGACCTTATATCTATATTAATAATATATTATTATATATTATTATATATTATATATATATAATATTATATATATATATATTATATATATTATTATATTATAATATATTATATTATATATATATATAGTTATATTATATGTATATATAATATATTATTAAATTATATATATTATATATTATATATATATGTGGTTTAGGTATGAGTTTATGTTTGTTTTGGGGGTGGTGATATTTTAGTTTATATTATAATATATTATATATAGTATATATATATATATATATATTATTATTAGTAATATATATATTATCTATATTATATATTATTTATCTCTTTAAATATAGGTTTGTACTGAAAGCAGTTCCGAGGTATTTCATTCCAAAATTCCTTCCTTTTAATGAGGATCAACAACATCTACCGCATATGCTTCAATAACTTTTGTCCGCAAGCGCAAAAGCGCAGAATTTCCTCCCTTTAATCTTAAATAATTTGCCCCGCTTTTATAATTATATAATATATATATAATATAATATATATATATATATATATATATATATATATATATATATTTATATATATAATATTATATATATATATATATATATATATATATATATATTATATTATATATCTATACTATTAGTGATGCAGCGGATGTCATTTTTTTCGCATCCGAGGAGGATGTTTGGTTTTAACATCCGCGGATGCGGATGCGGATGTTTGATTTAAACATCCGCGGATGCCGGATGCGGATGTTTATGTATATATATATTTATATATATATATATTATATAATAGTATATATTATATTATAATATATATATATATATATATATATATTTTATATATTTATCTATATATATATAATATATAAATTATTATATAGTATATAGTATATATATGTAGTATATTAGTATAGTATAGTATAATATAGTATAATATATTATATATATGTTTATATATATTGCGTGTATTTTTTTATGTATGGACTTATTTCCAAATACAATTAAATATTTTTATTCATATTATATACTATATAATATAATTATATATATATATATATATATATAATATATTTATAATTATATATATTATATATATATATAATATATATAATATGCATTCTTTCGTTGTTTTTAGCCACAATCTATTTAATATAAATTGTTTACAGGGTGCGGGGAGGGGTCCAACTCAAATGCCCCCCACCTCTTTCCAAATCGACTTAATGAAGAGATTTTTACAAGGATTATTACTTTTTGACTGTTATTTAAATTCAAATATAGGGAAGTTGTGCTTGAGAAACATCAAATTTTCTGCCTTTTGCTAGAGTCTGGTTTTTCTTTATCATATCTAGCCAGCATTTGCTAAATACTCTCTCACTTGGAACAAAAGTTGGAGGACAGGCAAGTATTTCTTGGCAGTTTTACTTAAGAGTGTGTAAACATTTTGCTAAGTTCCTTGTAGCTGAATAATTTCATTTTGTGATTTATTTCCTTTTCTGGAAATAGTCTTTTCAATCCAATTGCACTACTACACTTTTGGTAAGCGTGTGTTTCATCAACTGATCTGTAGAAATTCTTCAGTGAATTCGTTATTGGAATTACTTGTAGAAGTATTGGTTATGTAGATTTTCGTTTTTTCATTTTAATGGGTGGCAAATTCAATAGACTGTTCGGATTGAAGTTTTTCAACTGCAACACTAA
>JABUQX010032272.1:7500-13990 GCA_015478945.1 Trachelipus rathkii
TATATTATTTTTTCAGAATAAATATGCCAAAACATCTAAGCGGATCGGCGAAAAGAAAGAAAAAAGAAGAAGAGAAAGATAAAATAAGTAAACTACCTAAACTAGATAGGTTTTTTAAACCATCTACACCAAAACCAGAAACAAGTCGGTCTACTAGTTTGCAATTTCATTCGGAAACTGAAAGTGAAAGTGATAAAGAAGAAGAGGAAGCAGATACAGTACTGCCAGAAGAAGTGGATCTCAGTTATGGAACTGCTCTTGAAACTGCAATAATAATTGAAGAATCCAAATATTTAAGTGACAAATATAATTTAAAAGAACCATTAACATCGGAAAATAAACGATTTATCATTGAAAATGGACCTTGCTAACCTATGGGACCTTTTCCAAAAAATCAAGAAGGCTGATCTTTCAACTCTTGCTATTATAAGGAAAATAATAAAACTGGAATAAATATTTCAAGAAATTGGTTTGTTTTTCAATGAATTTAAATGTGGCTTATTGCGAACCATGTTGGTTATTCAACAGAACTTTTAAAAATGAATCCTGGATTCATTTTTAAAGTCATTCATGTTTAATGATTCCGGTTTAATGATTGGCGCCACCTTTCGCAAAGCATATTTAGACATGAATCATCAACTGCTCATGTTGAAGCGTGCCAAACAGGGTTTCATGGAAGAAAAATGCAAATATAGATAAGGATTTGGAGGAAGCTACTCGAAGAGAAATAAGTAATTGGGTAAAAATTCTAGAAAGAATAATTAATATTACTTTAACTTTAGCAACAAGTAATTTAGCCTTTAGGGGACATATTGAATCTTTAAATTCTGTGAATTAGGGAAATTTCTTAAATATTGTTAAGCTACTAGCAAAATATGACAACATTTTATATGATTTAATTATTTCTAAAAAGCATAAAACGAATTATTTAAGCCGCCAAATACAAAATGAAATAATTAACGTGTTGGACAACGAGGTAAGAAAGAATACCTTTAAAGATATAAGAAATAATAAAACTAAAAAATTAATATATATGTACAATTGTGTAACTACGTAAGTCTTACCTTGAGTTTGTTGTTTTTTCAAAGACTTTTTTGGTCCTTGAGGAAGTTCTTGTAGTTCTTAAGATAACGCAGCCTTTGCTTTATTAAATTAAGCAAGTACATTAAACTTATTAGGGTAAATTGATTGGTGAGTAGAAGGTAAAGAGAATAGAGGTATGTTGATAAAGGTTGAGAAAGGAAAAATTACCACTTACCTACATACACTTTACATTTTGATTATTAAATTTTTATTTTAACAAACGCGACAAAATAAGACCACTCTTGAATTAGAAGTGAACCTCGTTGTAATTTTTTAGTGAAAATTCTGGTGAATTATATCCATGGGGACAAAAATATAAATTCCACTAAAACTAATATTCTGTATATAGCTAATAGTTTTTATATCCTAAATAAAATACTAAAATAATCAAAAGAAAATATATGAGGAAGTATACTAATAGTTTTATATATTCTATTCTTTATTATGCTTAAATAATTTTGAATAAACGTTTCACAAACCTGATAAATTCCTGTGAAGGAATTCTTGACACTTGACAGCACTGTCTAAGATGTCTTTCTTTGACTGAATTGAGCTGAGAAATTTTGATTCTGGTGAGAGTCAAGTTGAGGTGAATCTATTTACCTGAAGTTGAAGGTTGTACATCCACAATAGCAGTATCCACTATTACTTTGAAGAACTGAATTTGGAATTTGAGGATCAACATTTGATCGTGTACTTCATTGTTTTTGACCATCTGAATTGGAGAAATCATTGCTTTTTTCAGCATCAGCTTCTCCATGGAGACAGAGTGGGTTAATAGAAACTCCAATGGGTAGAGATGACAAATAGAATGATGACAGGTTTGTCCATCACCCCTTTTTAATAACACACTCCTGATCTTATTGTCATCTCCAACAATGACTTCCAGAACTCTGCCCAAAAGCCAGAAGGGTCTAGGCTTGTTAGGTGTGTGAATCAGAAATATATCTCCAACCTTAATTTTTTTAGCCCTCTGTGACCGATACAGAGTATAATGGTCTGCCGCAAAATTTAATACGATAAGAATCAAACCATAATTTCCTGAAAGTCTCTAAAACTCTTCCTTGAGCAGTTAGAGTTATGGCAAAGTCTTGTTGAGACGGAGGAAGTTGTTTCCTTATAGGGGTGGAAACTTCATTGAATATGAGGTTTGAATTGCCATAAGGCTTCAAAAAGGAATTTGGAGCAATAATTTCCAAATCATTATCTGATGACCTATAGGTTAAAGGTCTTGAATTGATAACATTGGTTATATTTGAAATACTCGTTAACAGTTGAAAGTAGGTTAAGGTTGCTTTACCTATAGTTTTATAGAGACATCCCTTAACTGTTCGTATCATTCTCTCCCAAACTGATCCCACCCAACTGGAATAGATTGGAATCTTGTAATGTTTGATGTTATTGATACGCATATGTTCGGAGAACATATCTGAAGACAAAGATTCTAACAGTATATTTCCACCTTGTTTGAAATTCCTGGCATTATCTGAGTACAAATTGGAAGGTATGCCATAAATATTTTGTAAACGTTGGAATGAAAATGTAAAAATGATTCAGTGGACATATCTGGAAGGACATCAACATGAATAACTCTGATATTAAGCATGTGTAAATTAATAGATACATTTTTGAAATTCCTTATCATTTATCTTTACAAACGAGATGTCCTGTAAAGTCCACCCGCCAGTATGCTCAAAAGACGCACAAAATAACTCTTATGATGAGGAAGATTAGTCATTTTGGATATTTAAAGGGTATACTGTAATTTTTTTGCATACTATACAGTCTACAAAATATTTTTTACAGCCTGCCTGGCCTTGGTTAATCCAGAAGCCATGAGCCTGATGAAGTTGATAGTGTTTGAACACCCAAGTAGTTGACATCTAGAAGAAAATCTCTTATGATTTAATTTAGTGAGATGATGATCCTTGCCAAGAAGAATTGGATTTTAACACCATCATTTTATAAAAGTGTCTTGGCAATTCTTCCCCTTTGGATCGGATGAGGCCTTTATATCTATGAATAAGTTAAGTTGATTGAACACAGCAGTAGAATTTCATCCTTTTAGGATTTTGGAGAAATTAATATCTCCTTAGAAAAAACAAAACGCGGCTGCATTATCTTCAACCAATAGAGTTGGGCTTTCTGATAACAATCTTCATCCAGCCCCTTACTCCTGCTAATGAATTTGAATATTTTTGAAGTTGCCTTATAAAGCTTATGTACACCTGAATAATCTTTAAATGGGTAACAAAGACTGAGTAATAACCACAGATGTGTGACATTGTAAAGTCTTTTCCTTATTGGCCTCAGACAAACATTTAAGTTTACTAATAGGCCATTGAGATTGATCTAGAAGAATCCAAGAAGGACCTTTAAGCCATAAAGGTAATTTTGAAATAAAAGTAGAGGTTGTAACACCTCTGGTAATCAGATCTGCTGGGTTTTCAGCAGTACTGATGTAAGCATAAGAAATGGATACTTTGTACTCTTGCTCAACTTGATTTTTGATTTGATAAATTTCTTTGAGCCTATTATTTACAAAAATATTTTTATTTTTTGCTCTTCCAGACATGAGCCATGAAAGAACTACATGAGCATCTACAAACACCTTTATGCTTTTGAACTGAACATTAGGAAAATCTGATAATATTGCTTTGATACACTTGAAAAATAAGAACACAGACAACAACTCCAAAGAGGGCAAAGCCCTAGATTTGAGGGGGGCCACATTGGCCTTTGAAAATATTAAACTAGAACCTTGACCTAAACTATAAACTGCAAAACCATTACAAGATGTTGAAGCATCACAAAATACGAATAAAGAGTTTGAGGGAGAAGGTGAGAAAGTACACCTTTAAATTTCAATATTATGTAATTTATTTAAATCTGAACATAGAGAAGACCAGGAAACTAAAACATCGGCAGGGACTTTTCATCCCAATTTAGACCTAATTGCCATAATTTCCTAATTAATAACCGACCTCTTAAAGTTACAGGTTAAAAGATATTTAAAGGATCAAAAACCTTGGACACCGCTGATAACAACAAACTTTTGGTATTTGCATCAGCATTAATCGAAAATTTTGCTAGTTTTAACTTATCTGTAAGAGGATTAAAAAGATATCCAAGAACCTTATCTTCTGATTCCTGATGTTGAACTATTCTATCCTCTTCTTCCATAACAGCTCTTAATTGATCATTATTAGAGTCCCAACTTCTAAGATGGAAACCACCATCTTCCATTCTTTTGTTGCATTCATGATAAAGTTCTTTCAAATGTTATGGATCATTGCCACTAATAATTAATTAAATTATCAACAAAAAAATTATTCAATAGAATAGTACATGCATCATCCTTATAAGACTGAGCATGATGCTTGATGATATAATTGAGGATGAAAGGTGAGGATGTGAAACCAAAAACAATGGTTGAGTATCGATAAGCCTTTAATTGAACATTACTTCTCCAAAAAAAAAGCAAAAGCGATTGCGGTCTTCGATAGATTTTAACTTAATCTGAAGGAAGGCTTGCTTTATATCAGCTAGCATAACAAACTGATTTTATCTGAACCCGGAAAAATGTCCTTTAATAAGGAAAGACATAAGATCTGGTTCAAGTATAGTGCTGCCTCATTTTAGAGATGGAAAGAGTTAGTTTTAAGAGAACAGTTAAACACAGGCCTGACCTTTGTTGATACTTGTTCATCAGTTTTGATAACAGGTCTGTGAGGAACCCAAATATAATTTTTATACTCAGAGGGGATACTTTGAACTCTTCAATAATACCATCAGCTAATTGTTGCTGAAAGACATCATCATAGGCTTTAACTAAATCTTTTCTTTCTAAATTTTCATGAACTCTATCAAGTACTGAAAGAGCAATGTTATAGTTTGAGGGCAACAAGGGAAGTTTATCTTCAATCCATGGAAGATCTATATGATATTTTCCATCTTTGAACTCTATACCATCCTTTGAATTTTTCAATCATGTTTCAAATCATCTTCAAATTTATTAATTTTTATTACCTTCAATACCTAAGGACTCCAATTTGAACATGTTTTCTAATCCTTGCTCTACCTCTGAATTAGTTAGGATATGACTTAAAGGATTAAAATAAGAATGTACAGGGTTTAAGACTGCATAACAAAAGTATAGTTAATCTGCAAAGGATTTTGATTTTGATTATGATTTTGATTTTGAACAATTGACGGTTGATTTGAAACTCTTATTTGATTATTGTATATAAAATTAGTAATATTTCCAAATGGAATAATAGAACATCTCTTAACTTAAAAGCAGATCCCACTCATTACATTTAATCAATTTAGTTGAGAAAACTCTATTAAATCATGGCCTATCAGGCATCAAATCAAAAAATAGTTATTAGGGACTTCTTATTATAGCCAGAATCAGCTAATTGTAAGATTTATTTCTCAAATTAATTAGAGCCTGATCTACGAACTTAATCTCATAACTCAATTGAAGATCCTCATCAACCAAAAGAGGAAGGGTGAAACAAGGCTGGTCCATGGAAGAACAGTCTCTTTCAAACTTGCGGGTGGGAACACCCTAATTAGGTTTTTATATCGTATGTGAGTAACTTTGATGATTCTACTACAGATATATTGAGTGTTGTCCAAGCCACTCTTTTAGAAAAGGTAGGACCTCTGGTGAGCACAGTCAGACTAGGCATCGAACTGAAGCCCGAAACTTTACCTCTACCAATCCTTATAGTAATTGATTGCAACAAATATAAATTGTTGGTACTTTGGCTATATCTAAGCATACATTTGAGAGAGTGGAACCTTTCCTGTGCTTACACAAAGAGCAGTAATATGACTTATTTTATTGCAAACTGGCAACTGAAAGAAAGTTGCCTCCTCAAATCCAGGACACTGATCTGCAGTATGTTTGCACTTGAACATTTGATGTATAGATTTATTTCAATACGTTTTGATTCTTAAATCATTGGTTTAATAAACATTGCAATTGGTCATCACATGACCTTGGGAAGAACAAAACTTACATGATTTTGAATAACTTTTGATTTAGAAGTGGAAGAATCAATACTATGAGAAGCTTCATTTCCACTAACTTCATTAGTATGAATTTTGAAATTTTGCAAAGCAGAAATGGAATCAGGCCTATTATTAGATTTTAAGGACTCATTAGTCCTTTGATTTTCATTATTTTATAATTAGGCTTATCCGAAGTAATCATTTTTTAAATTTTGAATAATATTAGGGAGGAACTGGATGTAAATTTTGACCTTTATTATGATTTGAAGTTTTAATAATATTTTTGATAACATCATTGTAGCTGTTAAATATTTGATTTAAATCAGGGTAATGGTATTCAACTTGCGAGTAATTCCTTTACTACCACATTAGGTAATTTGATAAA